>QEPC01003844.1:2741858-2752243 GCA_003113815.1 Sphenodon punctatus | reverse complement strand
TGCCTGCACCACTCCCAGCAACAGCGCCCACATCACCACCATTGCTGCTCCCAACACCATCATTGCTGCGGCTCCCCATATCTGCTGCTGACCTGAGTGAAAAAATCACTGCTGGCAGTGCCAGCTGCTGCTGGCATTTCAGGAAGGGGTGTGTGTGTTGTGCTGCTGCTGCACACACACCCCTTGGATCCCTCCTCCAATGCGACTGCTACTAGTGGAAGACTGGGGTTCCCTGCCTTCCACAGATGCCATTCTCAAGATCTCTGCTGCTGCATGTTCCCCTGATAAGACCTGCCATCTTGAGCTAAAAAAAATCAGGTCTTTTCAGCTTGCGTGGTGGGCTGCCACCAGTGGCAGAAGTTGCAGCGGGCTTACCAACTCCCCTACACGCACATCCACAGCCTCTACCAGGACCACCTGCTCCAGAAGCTGAAGTCCTTCCCTTCCTCATTGTATATATACTATATGTTGTAATGTGCACACACACAGTCAAATATGTGATACAAAACCTAACCTAAACCTAACCCATCCTATAATCCTAATATAGCTAATAAAACAGACTAGCCTAAATACCTATATACTATCTAATCTCTCTCTATATCTACTATCTCTATCTATATATCTATCTCTGTATATCTCTATACTATCTAATCTCTCTATATATGTGTACACAACTAATATCTATCTAAAGCTAAGGGAGACGGGGGAAGGGAAAAGGAAAACTATTATCTAATTATCTATATAACTATTCTAAACTAAAAGTCTAGAATATCTATATCTAAACTATACTACCTATCTATAATGTACAGGGGGGGAAAGGGCAGAGAAAGGGAGAAGGTAAAATATAGGGTATATGAGGAAGGAAAGGTATTGGTAATACAATGAGGGCTAGGGAGGATTTTTTGTGTGCAAGCACTACAGTTCTGTAAAACACAACCTGACAAGCTGAGCTTTCACAGAACAGAGAGAAAAAGCCTGGCCCTCTCATTATAAAGGATTGCAGTGCCCTCCCCGAAAAGCTTGGGTTGTGGGAGGCAGCAGGCATAGAACAATCACAGAGTGCCATGAGACTGCTGCGGCCTGCTTGCACTCTGCTCATTGGCCAGGGATACATCCATCAGATACTGCTGAGCTGCTTGCCCCTCCCAACACAGGCACAGTTCAAGAGTTCAGCCCTGTTTAGGGCTCCGAGATGTCTGCTCCCTCGTCCCCTCTTTACATTTCCCTCCAAAACCCAGCTGCCACAGCACTAATAATAACAACAAGGATAACGACATTGTCTTTTTCATTATCGTTGTCGTTATTCTCGATTGCCATTTTCATTATTGCAATAACGATAACAAAAATGACAATTTTCGTTATCGTTATTGTAATAACAAAAATGACATGCACACCCCTAGCTTAGCTGTGCAGGGCACGAATAGGTCCAATTGTGGAAGTAATAATGTGGGCTGATCTCCTTGCTCACAGGATATCTGGTTATATGATTAGGCCAGTCTCTGTCAGGGGAGATGTTCTGTTAACCGTCCTTTGTTATTCTTTTTCTGCATATCTGGAACAACCATCAAAGATGTGGGCAGTGTTTTCCACAATGTGGAATACAAGCCCTCTCCGGTAAGGGGAACTTGGCTCTGGGACAAACTGGGGGCAGACTAGGTAGACTGAAAACTCCATGGCCTGGAACATGCTTAAGGCAAAATGTTACAGTTACTCTGGTAGGATTCCTGAGCCTTTCTCACTAATCTAGCATAGAAGGAGTGTGACAATGTTTGAATGGGATGCAAGTCTTACCACTAGGTCACATCTTCCTACTCAGCTTAACAGTTCCTCACTTTCTGGGCCTTCTCCCTCTGTCCTTATTCACCTCACGTCCATCCCAGTCTGTACTATGACCCTTGCCCTTCTCTTTCCTATCTATTTCTCCCCTTTACCCACCTTGTACTACCTGCCAAGACTCTTTCCTTGCCTCTCTCCATCTTTAGGGGCTTCTTGTCACCTTTTGGCTGGCCTCCTCTTGTCACTTCTCTTTTTTGGCCTGATGTCCCCTCCCCTTTTGTCTTTCTTTCCATCCTGCCGGCTGCCTGCTACCTGCTGTTTGTCCCATTTGTATTCCCCTGCTTTTCAAGAAGTCCTCAGAGGGGTGAAGCTTGGCTGGAATGGGCCAGGTGCAAGAAATGGACTTGGCTTCCCCCATTCGCCTGTCACCATCTTCTCCCCAACCTCCCTGCCCACTGTAGCTCCCCCACAGGCCCTCCAGATTCCCTGCCCCAACCCCCAACCAACCCCAACCCACTCCAGGCCCACCGCCACTTCCTAGGCCCCAGAAAACACTCACCTTTGCTGCAAGCAGCGTCACGAGGCAGGCAGCACAGCCTCAGCACAGCAAGCGGAGCTGGGGAGGAGTCAGGAGAGGTTTTGCAGTGGTGTCAGGGGTGGTCAGAGTAGAGGGGAGCGCAGCGGTGACTGGTGGTCTAGAGGAGTTTGAGAGGCTGCAGCAGGGGGGGATTGGGGAGCGGTGGTATCCTGCCCTGCACCCGCTTCAGTCTCTCATATTCCTCTGGACTGCCAGCTGCCACCACTCTCCCCTCTGCTGCTTCTGGTGCTTCTTCCGTTCTCCACTCAGTCAGGGGGATTATTTGTGGAAGGGGTATAGATACCATACTATAGGGACAGGAGGAATCATTTGTGCCCCCCTCCCCCACAGCTTGGGTCTTTTGTCCCTATAGTATGGTAGCTACGCCACTGTCCTGCAGCTATTATTCTATCTGCCTAGTATTTATAGCATACGCGACACCATATGACAGGAGCATTCGATTCCTTTTAGGGAACAGAACAGGGAGCAAGGGGATTCTTTTAGGTTTCTTCTCACACCCTTCAGATACGTTTCTTGATATGGCTCTTCTACAAAATACTTTGTCTTTTTTGTCTTCAAGCCCTTTCAGCCCCTGCTGCTCTTCATTTTTATTTGATTTTTATAACTGCTCTCCCTTCTGCCACCATTCCTCACGTGGACAGGACCTCTCTTGCTTTTGTTATTGGCTGACAAGCCTTCTAGGAAAGGTCATCACAAGAAGAGAATATGAATGTCAAGCTATGAAATGCCTTCCTGGTCCCATCATTTTTCATCTGGGCTTTTGTGCAGTGCTCAGATATCAGAACAATGAACAGGTGCTATATAAAGCCTAAGACAGATTGTTGGGACCGCATTCTTCTAAACGTTTTTTTCTCCTTTCCCATACTTTGTGTGGTATAGGCCTTGCCCTCTCAGACCTTTATGAATAAAGTGCAACTTTAGAGGGGCCTGAATCACACATATTTTATACTTGCAAGGAAATAGGAGGGAATTTTCAAAACTACTGTAAATGACTTGTAAGCACAAATCTACAATGGTGATGCCTATTGTTTTAAAACAAAACAAACAAACAATCGCTACCCTTCACCAGGGAAAAACTACTTTAGCTAATGAGGAAAATGTCATTCCCAATGAAAGTCAACAGAACTTCTGCTCCTAAATCACTAATAAATTATTTAGCCACCTTTGAAAGTTTCAGTGATAGCAGAGATCTTACTTTTTTGATTAAGATCCCAAAGGCCTAACCAATAAAACGTGTTTGTCAGTCAAATGATGCTTCCAATTTGGATTGCTGGAAGTAACCAATTACCGTACTCTGTTAGGGCTTCAGGAGGACTCAGCTGTTTAGTTACAGCCAAGTGAAATGATTCAGTGTTCTTGCTGAATACTGGATATTTGTTATAGCATAAAACAAACATTTTCCTTGTAAGCTAAACTCATTTTTCATGGAGATGAATGACTCACTGAGAAATCATTTCTGACAATGGACACAGCTAGTTTGAGACTGTGGTTGTGTGAGGACGAAACCTTTGTTTTGCTAGGTTGTTTTTATAACTTATTTTTAACTGTTAGGGGTTAGAACTAGGATAATTTTTGTTAACACTTTAGGTGCTGGGGCATGAATATAATTGTTACAAGATCTCACTCCATTTTTCATGCCCTTAGAAAGGTTAACTCGGGTGATCAGGAAGCTCAGACTCTCTAGTCCTGAGACCTCTGTTGGAAGGGGGTGGGAGGGATGTTCTATTCAAAAGGTGAAATCATCCTTAGGTCAGCAAAACAGAGAGGGCAATAGTACCACCTCATTAGATAGCTTTTACTGTAGTAATGGACAATAGTGACAAAATAGAACAATGCTATCTTTTATTGGACCAACTACAGTTGGTGGAGTAATGGAGTGGCATAATGGCACACACATACAATCAACATAAAGGCCTTTGTCTTGCAAAGAGATCTGTGTGTGAGGATCCCCATGCACAAAGAAGGGCAGGATTGGGAACAAAGTCTTTCTCAGATGGAAACTCCTTGTAGTCCAGAAAATAAAAATGTCTCTAATTCTTTGCACTCTCAGGGGTCTTTCACATAACAGCCTGAGAATTACGTCTCTTCCCCACCCCCAACAAGATGCTTTGAGGGGGAGAGACTTTGTGCGCACCACACCTAAAACCAATGGGAGGTACCAGTGCAAGGCTGCAGTGGCTTGTGTGTGCTGCAGTCAGGGCGGAAAGACTGCTGCACTTGCCACAGTCAGGAGCCCTTTGTGCCCCTGGTTTATCGATTTTTCCAGGGCCCTGCTGTTGCTAGGGCTGTAGGGCTTAGCTGCACATGCACAGCTTGAGGATATAGGAGCTGGATGGGAGGAGAGTTGGTGTCAGAGCATGGAGAACGACAAGCAGCAAAACCCCCACCCACCCTCTTGGACTGGCACTATAAATTATTTCTGGTTGCCAATTAATTTGGGGGCTGGGAAGGAAGAGTGAGTGGTTGTGTCCTTATGTAGTAATAATATTTTCTTGACTCAATCACATTGGTTGCAGCAATTTGTAACAATTTGTAACAATTTATAACAAATACAATAAAACAAAACCATGCAATGTGTTAAAATAAAATACATCATTTACCTCCTCAATACAATACGAGCGCCATGGTGCAGCAAAAATACATGACATAAGCCACAGATTCAGGTCCAAAGGTACGTCGAATGGAGGGAGAAATTTTTTTAAAACTGGCATTAATTCTATATAGCTACAGCCAATTTAATCCCTAATTAAGAATGTACTGGGGGTAGTTTGATCCCCATGCTCCAGATAATTAATTTATAAAAGAAGAACTTAGGACGACCCGGTCAATTGGAGAACCTCTTCATGTTTCCTAATTGCCAGGGCATGCACAAAGTTTGCTACCCTAACCATATATATATATATATATATATATATAGTTTATTGTGTGCAGCCGTAGGCTATGACACATCTTAATACAACAAAAAGACATTACAAAATAAGTCAATGATTTAAAACATAGAAAAAGAAACCAACCCATACAGTTAGTCTCCAAACTTAACTTCTACTATTAATAATATCCACGCGAGTCCATATTGCAATTTCACAAAGAGTCGCCACTCTCCTTGACATTACAGAGTCAGCATGGTTAAGAAGTTTTAAAAGCAGCTTAGTAGAGGAGGTGGTAGAAGCAGTAATATACATATTCAAATATTTATTTCTAGGGATGTCATAAACAGGGCAAGGAAAAAAACACGTGATTGATAGCGTCCACAGCCAGATAGTCACAAAGAGGACACCCTAGCCATAATTTTCCTACAGGGATTTGCCAATAAATATGACAATTTCAGATGGAGATCCCAATGTATTTTCCCAGCCATAAGCTCACATAGATATTTTAAATGCACTTTGGCAGCGTACGGGCAAGCAAACAAATAATGTTGGAGGTTCTCCACATGTAACCCATAGACACATAACCTGTTTTTAGATGCAGTGCCATTTAGATGACACTCAAGTACTTTAGATGACATAATTTGAAATCGCAGGAGGGTCATAGCTCTCCAAATCGCATAATTTGTTAAATTAAATAAAAATGTTTCACACTGATAAAGCGACTTGATTTTCCCATAATAAGCCACATAAGAATTGTGAATGTTCATCAGATCAGTCTGTATAAACCTTCAGACAGTTTGTAAAGACTTCTTTGGCATGTAATTGTGAATACCCCTGAAAGAAGTCAAATGAGAAACCAGATACAAGAAGTCTTTTTATCTGAGATCACCATAATTTGGGAGAACTAAGATCAGACTGTTCATCCCAACATAGTCAGGGCAATCTTCATGGAAAGCAGTCACTGCCAATAAAAGAAGACACTTAAC
The DNA here is from genome assembly GCA_003113815.1 of Sphenodon punctatus. Taxonomy (NCBI): domain Eukaryota; kingdom Metazoa; phylum Chordata; class Lepidosauria; order Sphenodontia; family Sphenodontidae; genus Sphenodon; species Sphenodon punctatus. The sequence continues at coordinate 2,746,013 of QEPC01003844.1, read as the reverse complement.
CTGGCCTTAATTTCCAGGGGGAAAGTACCCATTTCCGTTATTAAAAATCAGATAGGCGTACCATTAGGCCCCCCCAGAATTGCCTGTAATATTTTATTTTGAATGGGTTCTAGCGTGTTCAAAATTACACATCCCCAAACCTCTGCACCATATAAAACGGGGGGGGGGGGGGGGAGCTACCTTGGAATAAATTAAATGGAGCACTGGTTTAATTTGTCTACCGCCAGTAGTTCTCCAAAACCTTATTATTCCGTTTATGGAAAGCCTTTAGTTTAACCAAGGCAATATGGCCATACCATGTCCTGGATGCAGAGAAGAGGAGACCCAGGTACCTATACGAAGTTACTTGTTCAATAGACACTGAATCAAGGGTGCAATGCAGTGTCCGTACTCTTTTAGCAAAAATCAATATTTTGGTCTTTGTGTAATTTATATGGAGATGGTTTTCCCTGCAATAAACAACCAGTGTTTGCAGGACATGCCTCATGCCTGGCTCAGCTACTGACAGCAGAACCATATCATCGGCATACAATAAGAGCGATAGACTTCTCCCACAAATCTGGGGAGGAAAATACTTACTGCCCTGAAAGCTTGTAACAATGTCATTAAGAAAGAATTTAAATAGGAAAGGGGCAAGAACACAGCCCTGCTTAACTCCCGAGCTAGCAGGGAAAGGGTCAGACATCAATCCATCATTCATTAACCTAACTTGCATACAGGTATTTGAATATAACATATGAACAAGGAGTAACAATCTCTTATCGATGCGAGTAGCACCCAGTTTTGCCCAGAGCCGCTTTCGATCTATCAAATCAAAGGCAGATTTCAGATCTACGAATGCCACATAGAGTTTGCTATTGTACACATGCACATACTTATTGGCCAAATGGGATAGAACATAACAATGATCCATCATGGAGTGCCCAGCCTGAAAGCAGGATTGTTCTTCAAAGAAAAGGTTATTTTTAGTTGCCCAATTCTCTAATTTCCCCAAGAGATATTTTGCATGCAACTTGGCAGCTATATCGATTAAACTTATTGGCCTATAATTTGCTGGATTTTCCCTGTCGCCCTTTTTAAATATTGGAATAATAACGCTCAAATTCCAGCCAGAGGGAAAATTACTCCATACGTATTTATATATTCAAAGAGTCTACATAACATTGGAGTCCACCAATCTATGTTTTCCTGGAAAACCTCACCTGAGATCCCATCCTCACCCAGAACTTTTCTAGCTGGCAGCCTGGAAATAATGAACCTTATTTCTAGTTCTGTCACAAGCTGACAAATTGGACATGAGGTTAATACCAGGTTACCTAGGGAATCTGTTTCCACATAGATAGATCTGCTAAAAATGCTTTTAAAATGATCCTACCAGGCAGTACTTGTAATGGTGGGGTTCCGCACGGGATACTCAACTTCAATCCCTTTATTTACTACAGTCCAAAATTTTACGCTGTCTTTCTTACATATGGATTCTTCTAAAACTGTCCACAGATAATGCTGGTACGCCAGTTTCTTACACTTGAGTTGATTCCTATACGTGGCTTTTAAACGCAAATATGATTGTACTGCCTACTCTGAGTTGTCATTTTTAATAAGGTGAGCAGCTTGGTCGAGCGTAGTTTTACATTTCCAACACTCTGCATCAAACAATGGGGTTGCGGTCTGCTTCCTTCCTAGATATCTAGCAGAGGTAAGTCTATCCCTTAGTTTCACCAGTATCAAATTGAATGTCTCTAATATGTTATCTGTCTTAAGATCTGCTAACAAAAAAGCCTCTTTATGATGCATAAACTCCTCTGTAGTTAAAAGAGAGGGCATTACTTTTGCCACATCCGAATTCCATCTCAAAACTCTATTATCTTTAGTCTCCAACTGGGCTAGTCCACAATTATCCTTAATTCGCACCGGGGACTCCCTCTGTGAGGCATACTTGATCATTAACGGTTGGTGGTTGCTAGTGCCAAAACGGATAACACTAAAATCCATAAACGTTTCATAGAGATCAGTTGGAACACAGATATAATCTATGGTACTCAACCGATTTCCAGAAACAAAGGTTAAGTCACCATGATGATCTAAACTAGACCTCCCATTTAAAATCTTCCAATATAGTTTATATAAAAACCTCAAAAATTGCAATGCCTTGGCATTGCAAATTGGGTCTTTAGAGGCACGTGGTGGGAAGAAAAAATCATCCTCTACCTCGAGGCCCATTGTGTTTGCTATAAGTGGATCATCATTCCCCATTTGGGCGTTAAAATCACCTAGCAACACTAGAAGATATAAGGGAGCGCATTCAAGGCACAAATCCATAAAATCCTCAAGTGAGGCCCAAAAACTAGAACGCTCCTGAATCCCCTGTGATGGGGGGAGATACACATTAATAATTATGATCCCGGAATTAGTGCCCCAAGAGACACGGACTGATAAAGAGTTTACAGGGGCGTTCGCAATCACCTCGCTTTCTACTTTAATGGCTAAACTAACCAAAATTGCTAAACCACTGGCTGCTCTTCCCATTCCGGCAGTTTTATGAGCTGCTAGAACCCATGATTTAAAGCCAGGTAGATAAACAGTGTGGGTATCAGTCACCCAACTCTCTTACAGACAGAGAATCTCGTATCTCTTGAAAAGATCTTTGGCGTCACTATTTGAGCAGGACTTCCATCCTGCCATGTTCCAGCGACAAAATACAAATTCCGGTGTCATTTTCAGTGCAAAGCCCCCTATCTGATGTCACTGGTTTGAACAAACATGCTCCGTCATACCTATGGGATCTTCCAAGGGTGGCATAGATTCCCCAGACCCAGCTGTTAAATTTAGCCTCTCCCCAAGCTCATTTGATTTCAGCTGGTGTTTTATACTGGGACCTGGGTCTAGTACATTATTACCTTGAGACTCTTCGCAATTTTGTTCTACAAAGGAAATTCCCATTGGAAAGCTGATAATTTAAATGGGGAAAACAGATTTATCCACACTGTATATAGAGAAGCAGCAATTATTTCTAGTTCGTCCTCTTTATCCCCCACCACTTTGCAGTTTGCTTGCTTGATCATTGTTTAAGATATTCCCAACATTTGATCTAGGTGAACTAGAAGATCTCTTTCCCAGAAGACAAGACTTTAGGGCAAGATTCTATCTTTTGGGGACTGACAGCGGTTTGATAGATTCCTAAATTGCCCACCATCTTCAGCAGATTTCTATAAATAATTTGGACTTTGGCTAATGTAAGTTCCTGTTCTTCCCTAGAGAAAAATGGGAAGGATTCCAGGAGTTCAAGTTCTTATGTTTTTTTTCCCTACCTTCCTTATAGTGCTGTCATCCAGTTGCTACAATTTGTGTAGTTTGGGGTGCATTCAAATGCTGGTTACATTTTCTATTTGTCACACTGTGGATGTCCAGTGGCATTTTCAGTTTAAGGGAGTATATTTGGCCGTATTATGAAGATGTTTGGGGCAGCTCGAATTTGGTGGGGGTGAAATTAATGCCATAAGGGGGCATCCGACCCATGGCGTTGATAGTAACCCCGGGGGTTTGGGGATATGCAAACTTGCCAGATAGGCTTGTCCAATCCCTAGCTTCAGAGCACTCCAGCCCTCTCCCCATTGACCCTGGTAAGGGAGGGGTCTGGATTACAATTTGAGAGGTGCTGATGTCCGCTGTCTCATCATTCACTGTCACTGGATTTTTTTGTTTGGGGAAATGTTAATGTTCCCCCATTAAATTACACAGACTGAAGTTGTACTCAATGAAGTGCTGTGGCCTTCTTAACCCAAATTCTGTGTGTGTAGCCTTCCTTCCTCTTTTCACTGTGTGCACAAGGGTGAACAAGCATAGAGTGTGGCCTGTGCTACAGACCTTCTTCACTGTTATTAATTATATTATTATTATTATTATTATTATTATTAATAATAACATTTATATAGCACCAGCCATTTGCCTGGCACTGTACAGAACATAGAAATAGACGCGGTCCCTGCCTGTGGCTTACAAACTAAAAGATAAGGAGGGGGAGACAAGGAGAGGGGACAGTGTGAGAGACAGGGGAGAAGACAAACAAACATTCAGGCAGATGCGAAGTCTCAGGTGTGTGTGCTTGGCTTGGTTACAATCAGGTTGGTTGCAGCAGTCTGTTGAGGAGGGCAGACA
>QEPC01003844.1:2704176-2732743 GCA_003113815.1 Sphenodon punctatus | reverse complement strand
TTATGGAACAGAATTTGGTTAAAGATGAAGAAGGCTACAGGCCTCATCATACCATTTCGTCCAGAAATAGCATTACTAGGATTATACCCAGATATTCCACTCATGAACCATCATCGAGAAACTTGTACATTAATGACACTAGCAGGACTCAACATTATAGCCAGAAACTGGAAAACAGCAAAGAATCTGACAGAGAACGAATGGACAAAAAGATTGTGGTATATGTATACAATGGAAAAAATAACATCAACCCAAGAAAAGAAAGCAAAGAACTGTACTACCAGATGGTTTACATGCATTGAAAGCATACAAGGATATACAATAGAAGAAGAAACGAAGTCATACCTTGTGGATTACAATATATAGAAAAATATTATAGATACCTTGACAACAGTTGTTATTATATGTTAAAATATGTTATAATACGTTAAATTATGTTTATTGTTTATTATTTAATAAAAAGGAAAAAAAAAATTAAAAAAAAAGAAAAAAAGAAAGATGAGCCCATGATTGTGATGCCCTGGGTGTAGAGATTTCTGTTATAAAATGATGAAAAGGGTAATGTTCATTTTGAAGCCCCAAGGACCGGGGGCAAAGGGACCCATAGTGAGAGTTGGGAGAGTGGTAGGCCCAACTCCCAACCAGTTAAGGTGGAAAGGTTTTGGATAAGTCATGACATAATGAGGCCAATAGAGCTGCTCCAGGGACCTAACAAAGCACTGTTTTGGAGGTTTAGGACTGGCTATAGGGAAGGAGAAGGTCAGATCTCTGAGGGGCAGGGTGTAGACAGATAACCTAGCCTCAGTGGTGGGTGATGGGGGGGGGAGGGTGGCTGAGTAGCTGGTGACCTGGGGGGAAATTGAATAAGTGTAATAATAAGTGTGGTCTAGCTATTGGGAAGAAGGAGTCAGGAACACCTGCCAGGGTAGGTGAGAAGAACTCTGGGTGGAGGTGTGCCTCCCTGATGGATTGTAGGTTACAAGAAAGGCTGAGGGTTGAGAGGCACTCCCCGTAGGAAAGAGGATGGAGTTAGAAGGCATGGAGTAGAGGAGTGCCTTAGGGCAGCTCCTGGGCCTGGGAGAAGAAAATAGCATGCCCTGGGATAGCAGGGTGAAGACAGATGAGCCGGCTACCAAAGAACAGGAGGAGATGACACAGGAGACAGGCTGTGGCATAATGGAACCAAGTAGTGGCTCCTGGGCCACAGGAAGGAAAGGTTAAAGGGAAGTGAATTAGCTGACAGAGCTGAATCTGACTTTTCAGTCAGAAAGTAGTGAGGATATGACCATGGATTAAAGGGCACAGGGAGAGGACCCCCAAGGGTTGTGGGTATCGTGAAGCTGCACGAATAGTGTTTAGAGTCCTGACTCAAACAGGACACACAGACCTGACTCAAACAAGGGGGGCTGAGTGTAACAGGGTGGCATAGGGATGCCCTGCCCCTTTAAATGGAGTAGGTGGAGGACCACTGGGGTTGGTTAAAGAGAGCGCACCCAGGTGATCGGTGGCTTGAGTCATCTAAGGATGCAGGTGTGTTGAGGTAGCCTACGGGGTAGAAGGCAGGAGCTGGGGTCCACAGGTGCTGGCGATGCAAGGGGAGCTGGACCTGGGAAGTCCGGGGCCTGAGTGTGGAGTGGTGGGACTGGAGCAGCAGCAAAAGCAGGCTCACCCAGATGCGGGTTCGAGCTGGGGCCCGAGTGGGGAAGACGGGAGCAAAGAATCAGAATACTAGCCCAAGTGAGGATGGAGACTCAGAGAGGTGAGCTATGGGAGGCAAAACAGGGAAGAGGGGTGCTTGAACAGGACTGAGAGGGAGAACATCTAGGCTGCTAAGGCGGCAAAATCAGACACCCCCCAGGGGCCACGGATGAGAACTCTGCTCTCCCCCTCCCCCCTTGTATGTAAGGATGCAAGTGCTATGATAAATCGTTTCCCAGGTGGAGAAATAAGGCCCACAGTAAGGGTACTCTCAATTGCCACAAGTTGCAGTGGTAAAATCAACCACCATAAAATAGTAGAAGATCTGTAATAAATTACCATGTGTTACTTGTTTGTAATGTGTGGATACTTCTACCACATGGCTAATCCATGATGATCTGTGAAAGAGGTTCCCCAGAAAGCATCTAAAGGCATCTCAAGGGGTATAATTCTGACTCCATTGAAGTCATGGGCAAAATTCCCATTGACTTTAGTGTGGTGATGATTGCACCCAAAGTGTGTGGAAGAACATGAAATTGAGCCTGTGTCCCAACCTATTGTTCTAACCACTAGTTATGACCACTATTATAGAGCTTAACTACTATTCTGTTTTGATCTATTACTTTAGTCAAGTTGGTAAGGAAATGAGATCTCTGACTGTTGGGGGATGGGAGTGAATTGCAGGAAATGGAGCACCTCATTATGACCTGATGTGCACTTATGTAAAGCAACTGAAGTTCACCACGGTCCGAGACAAGATGCTGGGCTAGATGGACCATTTGCCTGATTCAGTAATTCCTATGTTCTTATGGAACATCCTTCTTCCCAATTCAATGTGCCCATATAGGTGGGACTTTGGACAATAGAATGAGTGTTCCTTATACTAGCAGAATATCAAAATTTGGCAGATTTTTTTTTAACTGTAAAGCAAAACTGCCATAATGTGCCTCATTAAAATGCAGTACCAACAACAAAATATCTCCAATGTTTAAAGCAATTGCATGTATTCCATAAAAAAAAAATCTCCAGTTTACAAGAAGAGTTAAGGCTCTTCCAAATTCAATCATGTTCTAAAAAGCATGGAAATAATGAACCTTATTTCTACTTCTGTCACAAGCTGACAAATTGGACATGAGGTTAATACCAGGTCACCTAGGGAATCTGCTTCCACATAGATAGATCTGCTAAAAATGCTTTTAAAATGATCCTACCAGGCAGTACTTGTAATGGTGGGGTTCCGCATGGGATACTCAACTTCAGTCCCTTTATTTACTACAGTCCAAAATTTTACGCTGTCTTTCTTTCCCGCCATAACGTCCGTGCCATGTTAGCAGTAAAGACATTATACAGTCTCACATATTGTGCTCATTTACAGCTTAGGCTCCATGCACCCACACTTTGCCTAATGCCTTCGTCTTTCAGCCCCAATCCTCTTCCTCTGCAGGTTGGGGGCAACACTGAAGCTGGGAACAGGAGGGCGTGAGCTGGCCCCTCACCCCCTCCATTCTCTTTATCCTTTCATTTCAGTTGGGGAAAATGGGACAGCTGACTAATGGCTCACAACTGTCCCTCTTACCCACTAGTCCTCACTGCTGAACTTTAAGTTGGGTACTCATTGAAATTAATAAAATGGAATGTCCATTGGAAGGAATGGAGGCAACAGCAATGGCAATATCTAAATAAATATTCTTGTCATTCCAACATCCAATTAAGTGACTGTGAAATAATAGAACACAGCTGCATTTTGGGGATTACATGGGGAAGGTAAAAGGGTGTGAAGGCACCAGATGCAGTAAGTGGAATGGTTGGAATGATGGGGGGAAATACAAACAGTGTGCAGGATCAAGGAAGTAGGTGGAATGACAGGAGGAATTAATAGTTACAATAACAAGGTTCTGGGTGAAATAAGTGATTCAGAAGACCCAGGGAGAGCAGTCCTATCATTTAACCCACTTACCATAGCTGACTCCCTGTCCTTTGACTCTCAGTAGCCTCCCTCCCTCTTATTCCGCTTCCTCTCCTGGTTTTTTTTTTTTTGTTGTATTTTTTTTTGTCATTCCACACATACCCTTACCTCTGTTCCATATGACACATACAGATAAACATTGTATTTCCCAGGACTTTTGAGTTCTGTGTGAGCAGAGTAGAGGCTAGAGGGAGGGGCAACTGGGACCCAGGACTCCTGCATTGTCTGTTACAAGGTTGAGAGCAGGGGAGAGAAGAACAGAATCGGAACCAGGACTACTGATTTGCCTGTGAAGGGAGTGCAGCCTACTGGATTAGACTTGGGTGGAGACGCTGGAAGACAGGAGTCTTGAGTTCTCTGTTAAAGGGTTGAGACCAAGTAGATTAGAGGGGGAGAGGAGGTGGGAGCCAGGACTCCTAAATTCTCTCTTTCTTAAAGAGAAAGCAGAGGGGTGAGGGGCCAGCTCACACATTCCTGTCCCCAGCTTCAGTGTTGCTCCCAACCTGCCAGAGGAAGAGGATTGGGGCTGAAAGACGAAGGCAAAGTGTGGGTGAATGGAGTCTAAGTTGTAAGTGAGCACAATATGTGAAACTGTACAATGTCTTTACTGCTAACATGGCATGGAAGTTGTCGGGAGCCCAAACTTGCAATTTCCATGCTTTTTAACCTTCCAATGCTTTTTAACTTTTCAACCTTGCTCCCTCCTACTGCTCTGCGCTAATTTCCCTCTGTACTCCAGTCTGTCAACTTCACTCCTCTTTCGCCCTCCCATGCCTCCCCTGCTCCCCTAACTGCCTTCGTCCCTTCTCCCTAGCTGCCACCCATGCCCAGAACTCCTGAAAACTACTCTGGAAGTAGCAGTGGTGGTGAGAAGAAGCAATGGCAGAAATAGGAGCAGTGGCGGTGGCATTGGGCAGGGAGCAGTAGTGCCTCCCCCCTCCTCCTTGGCTGCTGATGAGGGGGTGGGGCTGGCACAGATGGGAGCAACAGCGCAGTGGCAGCACGGGGGGAGGGAGAAGACTCCAGCACTGGCTGGGCTCTCAGTGGGCAGGCGGCAGCAATCTTGTTGGGGGGGGCAAAGCAGACATCAGCAAGGAGTGGTGACAAGGGGGAGGGGGTCAGGGACGCCATTGGCCTCCCCTATGCCCCAAAACCCTCAGGCACAACTACCCCGAGCTCCCTCCCAGGGGAACAAAACACAGAAGAGCCTGCGAGCAGCACTCCTCTTCTAAGCATCTCCGCCCCTCTCCATAGGCTAACATGGGGTTTTTCACAACCGTATAACTTTAAAACTACTTATTGAATTTAAAAACAAAACAAAACGAAAGCTCCCCTGAATTTTCTAAAAGTGTTATTCCTCCTCCCCACAACAGTAAACCCCTCTACCCTGCCCAGATCAAGACGGTTGGACTGGGGGTGAAAAAATAGCATGCAAAGAGCAGGTTTCAAACTGCAATATCTCAGCTAGTATCAAAGGGATTTGACTGACTTTTGCACAGCATGTGCCACTTATCCCAGTGATCCTCCACTACAAATATCACGATCCTAATTGTAAACATGTCAATTGTAGAACAAATAGAACGTTGGGGCTTTATAATGTAGCGTGCAACATGCCTTAGCTATACAGTGGTTCCTGCAGCTGTATAATTTATTTCCTTTTGAATTGATGGATAACACATTTGTGATTCAGACATTGTTGTTATTTATTAAGACGAAATTAAAGTTTGCTAAATGGACAGTATTTGTACACTTGTAGTGTCCACACTGCATTAGTTGAGTCCTGAGTTAGGATTAGCACCTAAAAATTCCTGGCTCCTAGCATGATTCTCAGTACAGCAGACCACCTTGCAATGATGTTTTTTTAAAGAAATAGAAGACATGCTATTTTGCCAAGTAGTTCCTAAATATATCAATTCGTAAGTGTTTTTTATGGACAATATATATGTATAGAAGAAGAAAAATGAGATCCTCCAGAGGTTTTTAATTGGTACTTAAAAACAAAATGTATTCTTCAAAGCTGTTGAGTTTGCCAAATGGGAATGAACATTTCTTGGAAATGCCCTTTCTTGAACTATTTCAGCACTTTTGCTTTTGGCACATGTCAACAACATAAATAGCAGGAGTAAGTAATTATTTTAAACAGGGGGAAAGATATCTACATTTTTAAAACTGCCAGTCAAAGTCCACCAATAGAAATTTGTCCAGATGGACTGAGAAGTAAAAAACATCATAAACTTCAGTGGAGGAGTAAATTTAGCTAAGATTTTCAAAAATTAAAAGCATATTCATTTTGTGTTATAAATCCTGAAGACAGACATCTTTTAAATGTTAAGATTTACTCTTAAAATGATTATACATGCTATTGTGGAGTTCCAAATCTAATGACTGCATGTTTCCTATCAGATTTTCTCATGTTACAAGTTAAAAAATTTTTTTTTTTTCTAACTTACACCTCACCCAGGCATTTAAAAGCCAAGCCTACTTTCAACAGAAGACTCTTTAGGCCACATTCTTCTCTTGGTTACCTTATCTCTGTGCAAAGCCATTGCACTCAACAAAGCCAGCTATTTAGAATACTAAATAGTAGGGATGTGCGAACACGGTTCGGGCGTTCAGTGTTCGGCCCGAACTTGGCCAGTTTGGACGGCCGAACTGGACGGCCAAACTGAACGCCCGAAGCCCCAAACAGTTCGGCTGCATTCGGATGAGTTTGGGCACGTTTGGGTGGGAAAAATAGGGCTGGCAGGTCTGGGGGTGGGGGGCAGATGAGGAGCAGACTTCCTGGCACCAGGGGTGGAGAGGCTTGGACTAGCAGCCAGCCTGCCCAATCACCATCCCTCTTTTCCTCAGACCACTGGTTTCACAGTCTGCGATTGGCCACAGGCTAGACTACATGGAGCCAATGGGGCTTGTGGTAAGGCTGTCTCTTATACACATCTAGATGTGTATAAGAGACAGCAGCATCCCTGTGGATAGATAGATAGATAGATAGATAGATAGATAGATAGATAGATAGATAGATAGATAGATGATGTAGGAGTTATGTTATAGAGATAGATAGAGATAGTGTGTAGTGATTCAGTTTTAATATTTTATAGTGCGTTTGTAGGACTAGGCCTTTGTAGATATTAGATAATATTCCATTTTGTTCCATATATATATAAAATCTTCCTGTGCATTCTTTGGGTGGGAGAAATGGAAAAGGGAAGCAGGAGAGACCAGTCTGCTGTCTGTAAGGCGGGCAATGGGGCATGTGGCAGAGGTGGCAAGGGCCGTCCCAGCAGAATGGCTGCAGGCATCACCATGCCCCAAACTGCACAGGCCTGATTTTGGCAGTCAGGCTTCAGAGGCTCCCAGCAGTGGCACTAGTCTGAGGGTGGTTCAGTGGTGCCTCCTGCCAGCATCCTCCACTGCCACGCAGGGCACTGGAAGGCTGGCACTCCAGGAGGCTGCTGCGGCTGCAGGAGCAGGTGCAGGTGCTTCGGGGTCGGATGTTCCGCCAGGGCCACCAGTGTCCCCAACCCCCATTATTGAGGTGATCCCCAGCAGTCCAGGACTGGTGGATCCCACCCCAGCTTCTAGAGGAAGGACCCGATCCCCAGGCAATGGTAGCAGGGAGAGGAGGAGGAGAAGCAGCAGCAGCAGCAGCTATAGGGGGCACAGGGAGAGTGGTAGCAGCATGGTGGGCAGTCCTTCAGCCTCAGAGTCCCAGTACACCCCTTCACGAGGGGACATCACTCTGATTGGGGACAGTGAGAGGCAGACACTAGTCCTGCAGAGGAGATGTCTGGTGCTGAGGTGATGGCTGTCTCTCCAAGAGCTGTGTTGCCACCATATTCTTCCCCTCCCAGCAGTGCTGTCAGCGGTGCATCACCTGGTGTGGGCCAGAAGGCAGGAGGGGGCAAAAAATCCTCTGTCTGGGTGCATTTTCAGTTGGTGTGGGTGGATGTTCCCAGGGAGGTGCAGGGCACTTTTTGCCAGAAGGTGGTGAAGCGTGGGCAGGTGTTCACCAACCTTGGCACGACTGCCATGGCGAGGCACCCCAAGGGATGCCACAGTGCTGTACTGCTAAGCGAGCAGGCAGGGGCAGTGGACGCCAGTGGGTTCTAGACTGCAGCAGCCAGTCATCCACCTCCATCATCGGGCAAGCGTCCTGCTCGAACAGCTGCCTCTAGCAGCAGGAGCGGTATCACTGCTAGGAGGGAACAGCAGCAGCAGCAGTGTACCATGGAGGAGCTGGGGTGGGGGCAGCTGCCAAGTTCATTGGCAGCTGTAGGACATGGAGAGCAGAGTGGCATTCAACTGAAAGCCACGCGCATGTTGGAGGAAATAATCGCACTGGATGGGCAGCCCTTCTCAGTGGTTGGGGACATAGGGTTTAGGCGCCTGATTGGATTCCTGGCCCCCCAGTTTAAGCTGTCCTTGCGCACCACCCTGAGTCATCAGGTGATGCCAGCCCTGTACCGGGCTTTTAAGGAGCAGGTGAGGGAGCAGCTGGCAAGGGCTGGGGGTGCCACTGTCCACTTCAGCACAGACCTATGGTTGAGCAGGAATGTGAAACATGCCTAACTGGCAGTGACGGTGCACTGGTGGCAGGACCCAGAGTCAGCATTTGGCAGTGGCAGGAGGGGTCACGAAGCAGGGTATAGGTGGGCCCTGCTTCAAGCACAAGTCATGGATGGCCCCCACACCGCTTGGAACATTGAGTCAGCCCTGACCGCCATGGTGAGGGAGTGGGTCATGCCAGGTGCACCCTTCACCAAGGGGTGTGTGGTGACAGATAACACGGCCAACATACTGAGGGTAGTCCATGAGGGGGGATTCACCAGCATCCCTTGCACCACACACCTTTCATGTGGTGGTCAGGTATGCTCTGGGCTTGGGGGAGAAGGGGATTGGAACAGGCGCCCGTAGCTCCCTGATCGAGTGGGGGAGGAAGCTGGCTGGTTTCTTTAACTGGAGCATGAAGGGCAGCGACCTCCTCTGGGCGAAGCAGACCGAGCAAGACTCCCCAGTGCACCAGATGGTGCAGCATGTGTCCACCTGGTTCCTGATGCTTGAGCAGCTTCTCGAGCAGAAAGCCACCTTGCATCAGGTTCAACTGGTGATGGACAATGGGGCACCTCCAGGGTATGATGGGGCTTAATGGGAGATACTGGCTCACACGGTCTTCATGCTGAGACCGTTCCTGGCCGTGACGGAGACCATCAGCTCCTCCATGGCCACCATCAGCCAGGTGGCCCCTCTGGTCCAGAGTCTCCTGAGGAGACTGGAGCAGATTCTCCAGGGGTTGGATTGTGGCCCTCAGGGCAGGAAGTTGGCGGATGAGGTGGTTGCCCTGGTGCGGCAGCTGAAGGCAGGGCTGAAGGCGTGGTTCGATGAGCTCCTGCAGTGGGAGGAATACATTTTGGCAATCATGCTGGACGTCAGGGTCAAGGGTAGCGTGGAATGCCAGACAGCACTCTATGGGCACTGGGAGGGTGACCTGGTGGAGAGGGTCCAGCAGGTAAAGCGGACTCTTGAGAGTGCATGGCAGAAGCAGCAGGATGCTCCTGGGGATGGTGGGAGTGGGAGCAGTCACCCTTTTCAGCTGGTGGGGTCTATCCCTATCCCCAGCCCTAGCAGCAGCAGGAGCAGCACCCCTATTGCCAGCAACAGCAGCTCATATGTGTCGGGCTCTCTAGTGAGCATGGGCTTGTGCACAGCGGGGTAGGCAGCGGGGCTGAGGGCAGTGGTGGAGGTGGTGCCCAGGCAGAGTTACATGAGGGAGTACGACAGCGCCTCAGCAGCAGTGGAGAGCTACCTCGAGAAGAAGCTGTGCATCGAACCCAGCAGCGATCCCTTGGCCTACTGGGCCGGCAAGACCAACGTGTGGCTGGCCCTGTCCAAAGTGGCCAAGGGTCTGTTGTCCTGCCCACCAACTAGTGTCCCCAGCGAGCAGGTGTTCTCCATGACAGGGGACATTTGCTTGCTGCATTGCCTGAGACTGGAGGCCAAGTTGATGGAGCAGTTGCTTTTTATAAAGGAGAACCTTCCACTGTTGGGATTCCCCGAGCTGCCCCTGGACATGGATTGATGGTGCAGTGGCACACGCCATTCCATGCCAGGGGCAGTCTTGGGACGGGGATCCTCCTCAATCTGGACTGTTGCTGCTGAGGTTCTACCCCTCCCACCCAATGCCCGGTGCCAGCACTGCCTCTCTCTCTCTCTCTCTCTCTCACACACACACACACACACACACTAGACGGCCTTGGCTGGCCTATCTGACTGACCTCATGATGCAGGGTGGCTTTGGGAAGCTGAAAGCCTGCCAGCTGGCCTCTGGCTAGATGATCTTGGCCCACCTATCTGACTGGCTCTTGCTCTCTCGTGCTGCACAGTCTTCTCCAACCTATCTGAGTGCCCTGCCAAAGTCCCAGCCTGCCTTTCCTACTGCCTCTCATGCCATGCTGCCTGTCTGCCTGCCCGCCCAAGTGGCCAAGATCAAACCCTGCCTTGGTCTGCCTTCTTCTTATGCCACGCTGCCGGTCTGCCCTCCTTCCTCCCCAGGTGGCCAAGATCAAAGCCTGCCTCAGTCTGCCTTCCCATGCTCATGCCATGCTGCCTGTCTTCCCGCCTACCCAGGTGGCCAAGATCAAAGCCTGCCTCAATCTGCCTTCCTATGCTCATGCCACGCTGCCTGTCTGCCTGCCCGCCCAGGTGGCCAAGATCAAACCCTGCCTCAGTCTGCCTTCTGCTCATTCCAAAGTGCCTGTCTGCCCAGCCTGTGGGCAAAGCTGAAGTCCTGCCCCAGCCTGCCTGCCTCTCATGCCAAGGTGCCTGTCTGTCTACTCTGACAACTCTTGGTGATGTGCCCCACTGTCCTGGTAATCCCGCTGCTGCTGTCTGCTGGTCCATGGGTGCTCTGCCCTAGCAAATCCAAATGTGCCCACGCAATCCTGCTGCTTCCATCTGCTGCTGTATGGGACCTCTTCCCTGGCAAATCCTACCATCCTGACTCCATGGGTGCTGTGCACAGGCAAATCCTGCTGCTGCCATCTCTGCTGTTCCATGGGTTCTGTGCCCGGTCAATCCAATGTCTGCTGCTGCTGCCAATGCTACATCTGCTGTCTGTGCCATGGGTTCTGTGCCCCGGCAATCCAATGTCTGCTGTTGCTGCCAATGCTGCCTCTGCTGACTGTGCCATGGGTTCTACTACTGGGCAATCCAATGTCTGCTGCTGCTGCCAAAGCCGCCTCTGCTGTCAGTGCCATGGGTTCTGTGCCCCAAAAATCCAATGTTCGCTGCTGCTGCCAATGCTGCCTCTGCCATCTGTGCCATGGGTTCTCCTACCGGGCAATCCAATGTCTGCTGCTGTTACCAATGCCGCCTCTGCTGTCTGTGCCACGGGTTCTGTGCCCCGGCAATGCAATGTTTGCTGCTTCTGTCATTGCTGCCTCTGCTGTCTGTGCCATGGGTTCTGTGCCCTGGCAATCCAATGTCTGCTGCTGCTGCCAATGCTGTCTCTGCCACGGGTTCTGTGCCCCGGCAATCCAATGTCTGCTGCTTCTCGCAATGCTGCCTCTGCTGTCTGTGCCATGAGTTCTGCTATCAGGCAATCCAATGTCTGCTGCTGCTGTCAATGCTGCCTCTGCTGTCTGTGCTATGGGTTCTGTGTCCCAGCAACCCAATGTCCACTTCTGCTGCCTCTGCTGTGCCACGGGTACTGTGCCCCGGAAATCCAATGTCTGCTACTGGGTGGCTACATGATTCACCAGCAGGCAAGGCGTGACCAACTGGCTTGTGGGATTACCCCTAGACAAAGATCATCACAGGGAGTGGCAACAGGTGCTGCACCTCTCTTGCACACTTCTCACACCTGTTCACCCACAGGACCTGGATACTCACACACGCACTGACACACTCACACACACACAAAAAGGGGGGTGATGATGTGTAGGTAAGGGAGGGGGTTGAGCAACCAGGATCAGGGGCTAGGACAGGACAAGGCACGCACACAGGAATAGGGACCCAGGTAGGAGGGAAAACAACCACACACACCCAAACCTAATTACACAGTTGTAATCTCACAATCCACACTGTATCCCTCACACCACCCACACACACACTCACTCTCTGACTATGCACACAACATCCAAGTACTCACAGTAAGACAAGATCCACACTACTAGTCACTCTCCAACCAGGGCCAGTCTTTCAGGCACAAAGCTCTGATTACTGGTGAGGTAAGCCAGGCATGCCTGCACTTAAATGCTGTGAAGATACCCACACAGGCATTCTGAGCACCAGGGCAGGGCCTGCGGCATCTCCTTGCCTTTGCGTTCTCTAGGGCGCCTACTCTGTTCCAGTTGCGGCATCATGCCGCTCATGTCTGCTGCCATAGCAATGGTACAGGGTGGGGTGGGGTCGGCATTGGCTCCGTGGAGCCCCCCGGTGGCCCCGCCAACTCTCTAGATGCTGCCTGGCCCCCGTGAGGGGGGTACAAGGTGCAACAGGCTAGCTGGGTTCTACAGACCCTTCTATGGACAGGGGCAACCCTGACAGAGGGATGGTGAGGTGTCAGAAAGGAAGGGGGAAGAGTGGGGACATCCCCTATTGTCTGGGATGGGTGCAGGTCTGTAGTGCCTCTCCTACCGCATCTGCAGCAAACACGAGGCAGGGACCATTTTGAGATAGCGATAGAGAGTAGACACACTGAGCCCTGTTTTGAATTTCCTTTCCCACATCTCTTTGATTTTGGAAGCAACTCTGAAGGAGAAGTGGGACCCATGGCTGAATGAGGGGCTGGGGAGGGTGGGGTGGGGGGGAGAGACTCAGATTTCCTTCCCTTTTCTATCCCCCCCCTCCCCTCTTATTTTGGCTGCTTTTATTCTGTTCTTAGAGGCAACACTTTATCACAGCACTATAATTTAGAAATGTTGAAGCCAATTTAAATCTTATTTCCTTATTATATTAGGCATTCATTCATAGAATCCAGCCTTTGTTACCTGCTGGGGTCCATCCATCCTTCCTTAAGTTACTAGTAGTGCTTATCAGACAGACAGAAAGTAAAGCTGAATAACTCCTAGTATTTACTGAAGCCAGTTTAAATCTTATTTTCTGTTTCAATCTATATTAAGCAAGGCATTTGTAGAACCTGCTGGCCTGGGGAATCTTCACTTTACTCTCAGCATTTAGTGTTATTCTTCCTTATTCAGGGCCGGCCTTACTGTGGGGAAGCTAGGGGTGGCCGCCCAGGGCTCCGTGCTTGGGGGTGGGACTTTGGGTTTGGGGGTTTAGTAATTTAAAAAAAAAATTGGGTCAGGTGGGGGGCAGCAGGAGTGAGGGAGAGGCAGAAGCCCTGCCTCTCCCACACTCTGCATCCCGCCCCCCCCCCGCATGGCACAGTCTCAGCCAGGAGAAATGATGAAGAGAGACCCTGCCCCTGGCCGAGAGACTGACAGGCAGTGGAGAGGGGCAGTGGCGTGAGGGTTCAAGCGGAAGTGAGGGAGAAGAAGACAGAGGCCCCACCTCTCCCTCACACCGCTGCCCCCTCCTCCGCTGCCTGCCTGCCTGGCTGTTTCAGCCAGGGGAATGAGGGAGAGACGGGGCCTCTGCCTCTCTCTTCCTCATTTCTCCTGGCTGAGAGACTGTGCCACGCAGTGGGGGAGGGGGGAAGTGAGCCCGGCATGGAGCCCAGGCTGGAGGTGGCAACGGTGGTAGCAGTGATGGCAGCAGCAGCACTGGCAGCGAATCAGGTAAGTTGTCCAATCGGAAGCCAAATGGCCACTCAGGCTTGGGGATGGGTGGAGGGGAGTGCCCCTCCACCCATCCCTGAGCCCAGGCCTGGGTAGCACACTGCCCCCAGACTGAGCAGCACCCCCTGAGCCCCACTGATTAAATTGTCAAGAGCTGGCAGTTGTTCACTTCCAATGTTTGGGGTGAACACTGTGTTGATGGTATGTCTAAACACTGTAATGGTAGGACACTGTGTTATAGAACATTGAACAGCGTTATGTCTAAAGACATCCATTGTAGTCTTAACTAGTGTTTGACATACAGAATAGCCCCTGGCTGCCTGGAATGGCAGCTAGCGGGCCTGTTGTTGTGCTCCCTGGTGGGGAGAGCAAGGTGGGAAAGTGGCTGCACCCTGCTATGGGGGACCCAGGTATGGGAGGTTACCTGTCAGGGAGGGTGCTGGCACCCCCCTGGGGGCGACCAGTGGTGGGGGATATAGGGGCTGACAGAACAGCCCCCCAGGAACCAGCATGGGCTTCGGGGGTCACCGGGGCCATGCCCCAGGTGTTGGCATGGGCTCGGGCACTGGCATGGGCCCAGCTGGCAGTGCCCCCTGCACCAGGAGTACAGTACACGACAAGCTGGTACCTGCATCAAGGAGGTGGCATGCCCCCTCTGAATAGTGGCACTGAGATTCCCCATCTATGGTGGAATGGGGCTTGGGTCCCAGCCGCAACTTTCACCACTCATGTTCCTGGGGTTGCAGGAGAAAATGTAGGGCCACAAGGACAATGGGGGACCTCCAAAGCCATGGCAGTGGGGACAGACCCCACCAGTAACAACACCTTCCAGGTGTGGTCCCAGCCCCGAGCGGATATGCTCAGGTCTCAGCCCCCATAGGGTCTCAGGTCTCAGCCCCCACCTACACCAGCCTACCAGGGAGCGGATTTGGAAGGGCGAGTATATGGATATATTCGCCCTCTTATTTTTGGACCCCATACCACACCCGAATGCCAAGGAGGAAGATAAGGAGAAGAAGCGGTTCTGTCACCCTAAAGCAGACAGAAACTGGGACAACTGGACCCTGGCCTAATCCATTTTTCAGGGGGTCATGGTCAAGGCGTACCCAGACAGGGTCTACACCCTGATGAAGTACACAGATATAGTCCATTGTGCATACGACTCGGGCCCCCCAGGGGCCTGGCTCAGGTACAACAAGGCATTCCGGCACAGGGCATCATACACAGCCAGTTTAAGGTGGGACGTCCATGCACGCAACCTTTGGTTGGACTGCATGAATGATGCAGCCAACGCCCCCAGGACATACAGTGGCCATGTGCTAACACGAGGGTGTGTGTGTGTGTAGTCCTGGCCAATGACCCCTTTTGGAGCTGTTGGATTGTGCAACAGTCACAAGTAAAAGTCCATTGCAAGCCCTGCAAGCTCAATATGGGGCTTGTCCAGTAGGGGAAGGGTCAGGGGATGAAACAGGGTTTTTTTCCCTCCTTGTCTCCTCTCTTCTTCTCTCTCTGTCCTCCATCTTGTCCCATTCAGTCTGTACAGTATGGAAGCATATCTTCTTAGTTCTTAGTAAAGTTCTGTTTTGAAGAAACTTCTGCTGTGTGTTATTCAACAGAAAGTGAACTCTACAATAGCTTATGGGCCCAGGACATCGTCAAGGCAATTTTGAAGACTAGGAGCAGCCCAGAAGGAGTGCAGACTGTGAAAGAAGAAAAATCCCAGACAGAGAGGCCTACTGAGTGTGAGTAAGAAGGCCTAAATCCCAGAAGGAGAAAGGGGGGGTGGGGGCAGCAAATAAGGCAAGCAGCTCAGAGCTCAGATTTTCAGTAGGAAAGCTGAACAATGTAAACTACCAATTGTGGAAGTTTAAAGTGGAAATGCTGCTGTCTAAAGATGATCTATGGGAGATGATTACCACGAACAGAACAGCAGCAAATCATGAGGAATGGGATAAAAAGGACAGGTTAGCAAAGGCTACAATAAATTTATTGGTAGAAGATGACCAGCTAATTCATATAAGAAGTGAGACCACAGCAAGAGGCATATGGATTGCATTGCAAAACTTGATGAGAGAACTAGCCTGAATAGCAAACTGTTTCTACTGAGGAAACTATACAAAATGAGGCTTGGCAAAGAAAGTGAAATGCAGAAACATATAAATGCCATGTTGGAAGTAGTGGCATAGCTGCATAGCATTTGAGAAGATATAAAGGACAGCCATGTGGTAGCCCTACTCCTCCGCAGCCTGACTGAATCTTATAGCGACCTCATCAATCGTTGCTATGGCAGCAGACATGAGCGGCGTGGTGCCGCAACTGGAACAGAGTAGGCACCCTGGAGACAAGACCAGAGGCTGAACTGAAGCTGGAATTGGTTAAAGGTAGACTTATGGATGAATTCCAGTGCATAAAGGAGAACCTGCAGAATGATCTAAAACAGCGTAATGAGACTGCACTGAAAACCTCAGACAAAGCTCCTAAGAGGGAAACCAGAGTATGCTTCAGATGCAAAAAGGAGGGACATTTAAAGAAAGACTGCTATATACGGAAAGCAGAACAGCAGAAACTGTCTCCATGAACACCTAAGCAGAGGACTAAAGTCACAAACAGCAACACAGTCGCTCAACAATAGAGTGGGTGCTTCAGAGCAATGCAAGACAGCTCATCACAAAATTGGTGTGTACACTCCGGGGCAATGAGTTACATGACTACCAATAAAGGATTCTTCACAAGACTGGATCTGAGCAGTAAAGAAAGGATCTACCTTGCAGATGGGAGAAGCATCTGCCATCTTATTGCTGTATTGCTGGATTCCTGTATTGCAACCAATCACAGGGAGGCACACTAACCATACCCATGAAAGATGTGCTCTACGTGCCCAAATTAGAAGAGGGACTCCTGTCCATGAGGCGCCTAGCAGCGAGGGGGCTCACCATCTGTTTCCAGGGAAACAAATGTACAATTCAAAGTGGGACAAAAGTACTGGCCAGAACCATTGCAGATGAGCACCTGTACCGTCTGAGCACAGCGAAAGAACAGGCAAAGCTAACCGTGCACAAGCCACACGATGACTGCATCTACCTGTGGCATAGACGCATGGGACACAGACACCCAGACATCAAGGAAATACACAGACAGCAGTTGACCAAAGACCTTAAGCTATCAACGTGTCCCGTGATCATGAAATGCGACTGTTGCATAAAAGCCAAAACCAAGAGAGCTACGCTTCCTAAGCAGCGTCAGAACAGAGCCACAAAACTGCTTGATCTTGTACACAGCAACATCCAGCCCAATGAAGGTTCCCACGCCAGGAGGCAACCGATATATGGTAACTTTCATTGACAACTATTCAAGGTACACGATCATGTACATCATGAAGAGTAAATATGAAGTATTCGATAAACTTCAGGACTATATGACCATGATGAGCAACACGTTCCAGTGCAGACTAAAGACACCGTGGACTGACAATGGAGGTGAGTTCACAGGAAAGGAAGTAGAGGACTTCCTGAGACTCCATGGAATTGAGCACCAAAAGACAATGCCATATACACCCGAGCAGAATGGAACAGCTGAAAGGAAAAACAGAACACTAACCAAAATGGTTAGATGCATGTTAACAGACTCTGGACTACTAGAAAGATACTGGGGCGAAGCAACTGTTGCTGCTACCTACCTACAAAATTGGCTGTATTCTAGAACAGTGAGGAAAACTCCATAAGAACTGTGGCATGGTCAAAAACCTAGTGTGGGCCACATCAGAGTATTTGGAACTAAGACTTACGTATATATCCCAGAGGAACATTGTACCAAGCTGCAAAACAGAGCAGTGGAAGGCATCCTTGTAAGATACAGTGAGTATTCCAAAGATTACAGGATCCTGAATCCACGCACAGACAGAATAACCATTAGTAACAGTGTGACCTTTGTGGAAAACTCAAGCGACAACGTGATGACTCTCCAAGGTCCAGGCAAAGGAGAACAATCAACCATGGACAAAACCACTGAAAGGGAGCAATCCTCTGAACAAATAGTTGAAATCGGTACAAAGGTAACAGAAGTGCAGGAACAGACACAGCTGGCTGTTGATGCTGAACCAAGGCAGTCAACGAGGTCTAACAAAGGCATTCCTCCCACACATCTGTCCTACAAAGTCAGCACCAGTAAATTGTCAGAGTCAGCATCCTGGATGGATATCGCGCAGATGTCAGAAGGGGAAGCAGAAAAATGGGTAAGAGCGGCTGAAGAAGAAGTAAAGTCCATGCAGGACAACGCGACGTGGACTTACTCCACTGCCTGCAAAGAGAACGACTATAGGTTGTAAATGGACATTTAAAATAAAGTACAATGCGCAAGGAAATATTGAATGGTACAAGGCCCAACTTGTCACGAAAGGATACTCCCAGAAGTATGGAGAAGACTACAATGAAGCATTTGCACCTGTAGTTAAGCACACTACAATCAGAACATTGTTAAGTATAGCTGCTGGAAGAGGAATGTAAGTCAAGCATATGGATGTGAAAACAGAGTTCCTAAATGGTGAGTTGAAGGAAGATATTTACATGGACCAACCACTGAGGTTTGCAGACGCTGAAAGGCTGTATCTTGTATGCAAACTGCACAAAAGCATATATGGGCTTAAGCAGGCCGCCAGAGCGTGGAACACTAAAATAAACAAGGTGCTCATGAGGGAAAATTTTACCAAGAGCAAAGCAGATCCCTGCTTATACACAAAGAGACTAAGGGGCAGGTGGATCTTTGTATTAATTTATGTTGATTACCTTATTGTATGCTTTGAGCAAGAAGGGGATGAGTGCGAAACAATGAGAGCTCTAAATCAGGACTTTGAAACTAAGGACCTGGGTAACATAACGCACTACCTGGGAATACAAATTGAAAGAGAAGATGACAGAAGCTATCTTCCCAAAGACAGGCAATAGAAAAGATGATAGAAAGTTTTGGCATGGGGGTGCGAAGGCAGCAAATACTCTTATGGAAACCAGCTACCCAAAGGAGATCAAAGAACCAAGCTTATTGCTGCCAAACAATAAGCAATACAGAAAGGCAATAGGAAAGCTCTTGTACATTGCCACAATCACAAGGCCTGACATTGCGGTGGCAATAGGTATACTGTATAGACAAGTCTCAGCCCCAACCCAAAAGGACTGGAACGCAGTGAAGAGGGTCTTACAGTACCTGAAAGGGACTGTGCACCTCAGACTACGGCTCCCAGCAACTTCCGTGTCAGACTTAATAGGGTACGTGGATGCAGATTGGGCTGGAGATCATTCGGACCGAAAATCTACCAGTGAGTACCTATTTTTGCTTGGTGGAGGACCCACAGTTGGTGCAGTAGGAAACAAGCCTTGGTGACATTTTTCTTGACGGAGGCAGAGTACGTCGCAGCGGCACATGCCAGCCAAGATGTTATCTGGTTGCAACAGCTTCTGAATGATCTGGAGCAAAAATTGGACAGACCGATGCCAATCCTGGAAGACAACCAAGGATGTATAGGGCTGGCACAAACAGAAAGAATCAACCCCAGAAGCAAGCACATTGATGCAAAATACCAGTTCCTGAAAGACTCACAGGAGTGAGTCATAGATCTGCAATACTGTCCTACAGAGGATATGACTGCGGATGTGTTTGCGAAGCCACTAGCAGGGGAACGCCATCGCACGCTATTAAGAAGAATGAACCTAGTGGATTTGACTAGTGACTGTTGAGAAGGGGTGTTGGATTGTGCAACAGTCACAAGTAAAAGCCCATTGCAAGTCCTGCAAGCTCAATATGGGGCTTGTCCAGTAGGGGGAGGGTCAGGGGATGAAAGAGTTTTCCCCCCTCTTTGTCTCTTCTCTTCTTCTTTCTCTGTCCTCCATCTTGTCCCATGCAGTCTGTACAGTATGGAAGCATGTCTTCTGAGTTCTTAGTAAAGTTCTGTTTTGAAGAAACTTCTGCTGTGTGTTATTCAACAGAAAGCTAATTCTGCAATAGGAGCGAGGGCTGCAACACCCAAAATCTGGGGCGGGGGTGGGGTGGGGGAGGGCAGTGCTGGGAATTTGCTTGCTTGGGAAGATGTGGGTGCAGATTTTGCCATGCCTGTTCCATCTGTGGAGGGCTTCATGCTACAATGGCCTGTAACAAAGGTCACCAATTCTGGACAAAAGAGAAGAACCCCCATGGCTCCCAGGGCAAGGGTAATCAAGGAGGTGCACAAGGGGGACCTCTGGGGAAGGGCGCCAACCCCGGTCAGACTTGAGAAATTGGAGAAAGCATTGAGAGGGTACCTTAACAGGCAAGAGGTGGCCTACATAGTGAATGGTTTTCGGGAAGGGTTCAGGATCCCTGCAATGGGGGTACAGCACACCAGAGTCGCCCCCAATCTGAAATTTGTCCCCGGGATGGAACAGGTGGTCAGGTCCAAGCTAGACAAGGCAGTCCAGAAGGGTACAGTCGCAGGCCTGCTCATGTCTCCCCCCTTCCAAACCTCGTAGTTTCCCCATTAGGGGTACTGCCAAAGAAGGCACCCAGCCAATACCATCTAATTCACCACTTGTCCCACCCCAGGGGAGGGTTGGTTAATGACGCTATCCCCAAGGAACTCACATCTGTCCACTACGCCACATTTGACTCGGCAGTGCGGATGGTCAAGGCTGCAGGCCGGGGTTCATTGCTCGCCAAGTGCAACTTAAAATCCGCCTTTTGGCTGCTGCCTGATAGCTTCCATCTCCTGGGGTTTCACTTCCAAGGAAGGTATTATTACGACCGAGCAATGCCGATGCGCCGTTCGATTTCCTGCTCTGCCTTTGAGCGATTCAGTTCAATGGTGGAATGGGTGGTCAGGCAGCATGTGATGGGGAAGAGGAGATCACAAAATATTTGGGTGATTTCCTGTTCATTGGCACCTCCGGAACAAGGGAATGCGTAGGGCTGATGGAGACTTTTGAATGGGTAGCCAAGGATCTAGGTATTTCCCTGGCCCCAGAGGAAATGGAGGGGCCAGTCACCTCACTCACATACCTGGGCATTGAGCTTGACACGATACGTGTCGTCTCTCGCCTCCCGAGGGACAAACTTGATGCCTTGCGAACAAAGACAGACAAATGTTTGGGTGCAGTGAAGATCAGGGTTAGGAAGCTACAATCCCTGATCGGGAGCCTTAACTTTGCATGCAGGGTGGTGGCGCCTGGCTGGGCCTTTCTCTCACGGCTTTACACCAACCTCAGGGGTGACTCCCCATCGTACCACCACATTAGGATCACGCGGGAAATTAGGGATGACCTCTGAACATGGGCGGACTTCTTCGAAGGCTTCAATGGGGTCAGCTTTTGGTGGGAGGAGCTCCTGCTGGAGGCAGAGCTGCAAGTCCAGTCAGACACAGCAGGGAGTTATGGTTTTGGCGTGTATTATAGGGACAGGTGGTGTGCTGGGCTGTGGCGTCCAGAGTGGACAGAGCAGGGCATCACCAGGGACTTTATGATCTTAGAGTTGTTTCCGATCATGCTGGCCATTCACCTTTGGACGGCTGAGTTTGCCAACCACTCCGTCCTCTTCTGGTGTGACAACATGGCAGTGGTTCACGTTATCAATTCTCTGTCCTCAAGATCCCCACGAGTTATGAAGCTGGTTAGGGCATTGGTGCAGGCCTGCCTGAGGCACAACATCTTGTTTGTAGCCAGGCATGTACCAGGTATCAGTAACAATATAGCTGATGCCCTCTTTCACTTCCAGATGGAGCGTTTCTGCTCCCTGGCATCTGGAGTCAAGCTCTCTACGGAACCCATACCTCCAGCGGTGTGGAGCCTTGGATCCTAGACCTGTACAATATCATACAAGGATCCTTGGAAACCCGAACCCGAGCAGCATACAACAGGGCCTTCAGGGAATTCCAGGAATTTTGGGCCCAATGCGGATGGTTCCCCATTCCCGAAGCACAGATGCTGTAATTTGCCTCTGAGACAGCAGGGTGCAGCTGTAGGGACCACTGAGAGCAAGTTATAGGCCCTTGGTTTCATGAGCAATTTGGCAGGTGCGCCCCCTCCCAATAGAGGTTTTTTCACCAGGAGAATGCTGGAGAGCTGGTCATGCGGGCAGGTCACAGAGCAGGACACCAGGACCCCTATCACCCCCTCACCTGCTTGTTAGATTGTGTGTTGCACTTCAAACTGTTTGTTTTGACTGTTATGAAGTGATGCTTTTTGCAGCAGCATTTAAGGTAGCCTTCTTTGGAGCATTCTGGGTAAGTGAGGTTGTAGCAGAGTCAAATTGAGACAGATTGGGGTGGGCCCTCTCCATAACTGATGTAAGAATTGACCAACAGGTGCTCCGCCCACGATTATGGCAGTCCAAGAACGACCAAAGGGAGATAGGTCAGGTGGTTACCCTTTATTGGGCCGGCTCTCCCAAGCTGTGACTGGCCTGGGCCATTGAGGAGTACCTTGCAGCCCAGTCCCTGGCACCAGGCCCCCTTTTTAGGCATGCAGTAGGTCCCCCATTCACCAGATACCAATTCACAGCAGTACTGAGGGCGGCTATAGGCCATCTCGGCTTCCCGCCCTCGGATTTTGGCTCCCATTCTTTTTGAATAGGGGTATCGTCCTTTGCCGTAGCAGCCGGTCTCCTGGAACAGGAAATACAGGTGCTGGGATTATGGCATTCCAGGGCATACCACAAACTGCACCTATATCCGGGATCCTGCCCATTAATTTATATTCTCATCTGTGCATATAGGTGCGATGATGGAACCCAGAAGGAGTGTGATCTGGATCAGTTGACCACAGCCTAGTGTGCTGGGCCAGGAAAGCAGCCGACCAGACCTGGTGGGGATCACAGTTGGGCCTATCCACCCAAGCAGAGATCCACTGGATGGGGCGAAGCGGGATGCGCTGGAGTCAGTTGCTCCACACCATCAGGGCAGCAACACCAGGAAGGCCACTGGATATAGTGGTGATCCACCTGGGGGAGAATGACCTGCCAAGGATAAAAGGGGTCAGGATCATAGTGCACATCAAGACCGACCTTCTGGAACTGGAGAAGCTCTTCCCCGTCACGAGAATTTTCTGGACCGACCTGGTGGCCTGAATAAAATGGGACAAGGCGACCAGCCCGGGCAAAATCAATAAAACCTGCCGCAACATCTACAGGAAAATTGGTAAATAGCTTAGCACAAGAGGGGGGCAACAGATCTCACACCATGGGATAAATTATAGATCTGCTAAATTGTACTGCTCTGATGGGGTGTACTTGTCCCTGGAAGGACATGAACGCTACTTGGCTGCGCTGAAGGCTAAGTTGTTGGAAGATGTGAGAGTGAGTTAGGCGAGGGTGGGGGTCGGGCCCATCCGAGTAAACACGGTGGTCCCTTAGTGGCAGGGGTCCAGTACCATTATAGTGTTATAGAATAAGTAAGTAGTAGGTAGTGATCTTCTTAAGAGATGGGGAGGTGACACTTGGTGCAGAAGCAGGGAACGGCAAGCACTGGGGTAGCCTTCCTGGGAAGGGTGTCTTTGAAGGAGGGCAGGGACAGGCACGGTCCCCAATCTTTCAGCATCACATCCTTACTCCAATTCGGAAAGGACACTGTCCCCTTCAGCACGGTCTACGGCTGGAGATCGAAGGGCAGACGTTAGGTGTCAAAAGGAGGCCAGCACTGGAGGGCACATCCAGGCCAAGCCCCAGCAGTTAAAGTTAACCTGTTGTTGGTTAGGGTACTGGACCTGAAATTGGGAGGCAATTTACCCCACCTAGCCTAATTCTGATTCATAATAAAGAGTGCGGCCGTTTAAACCCAGCAATTGAGTCCTTGTCTCTTTCCGAATGCGTTGACAACATTACGCCAATACTACCAATAATGTTGGAAGCAACCCTCAAGTGGGAGTGGGGTGCGCACTAGTGGGGCCCTTGGGCTGTGTGACTGAAGGGGCTGGAGGCTGGAAGACAAGGGTGTGAGAAACTCATTCACCCAGATTTCCCTCCCCTTCTTATTGTCTTGACTCTCTTATTTGGTTGCTTTTATTTTGTTCTTTGAGGCAACAACCTATCACAGCACAGTCTAATCTTCATGCTGGGGAATCTTTCAGTTTGGTTTCCTCATTCAGTATTTGTCATCTTATAGTCTCTCAGACTACACAACTGGTGTAAGCAGATGGATGGCAGCTCCAGGAATGGCCGTGCAAGTCTGCTTCACCCCCAGGCTGACTGATTCATCTGAAGGTAACCTGCCAGATGTTGAAGTGGAGTGGGCAGGTGGGCAGCCCTGCTGGTAGTGCTCCAGAACATCTCAAAGTGAGTTGGCCAAACCCAGGGCATACTGTAGCTTCACTCCCGGACAACTGTTGCCCAGGAAACGCTATAGAGTTGCGGGTGTCAGCCTAGAGTGTTGGACAACCACCCAGAACTCTATGGTGTGTGGGTGTGTGCAGGCAGACTGCTGCCAGGGTGACACCCTAGGTCCATCTGAAGTAGACCAGTTGGGGCTGGAAGCAGGCAGACATGGGGGTGTACCTCTGGAGCAGCTCAGGGAGCAGGCTGCCTCTACGTCTGTCTGAGAACACCCAATATCTGATCACAGTGGCACTGCTAGTAGGGATGCGGGGGACTATGGGACTGCAATGGGAATACTGTTGATGTACATGAAGTGATCATTGTATAAACTGAAAGAAATTTGCTGATGATTACGTGTCCACCTTGCTTATGCCCTGGTAGTTGGTCAGTAAATAAAAAGTTTCTTCAGCACCACAGTCCTCAAGCTGTGCAGCTCATGACACCGATGCTCCCTCGGCCTGTGTTGCTGCTTCCTCCACCTGTGTGGTTGCTTCACCTACTGCCACTTCCTCCACAGGCAACACTGTCTCACCCACTGCCAACTTGTTTGCTGCCAAAGGGATGGTTCTACCATCATTGTACAATTTGTAGCACAAAGCTGGCCAGTTACCATGCAGACGCTTTTATTACACAGAACAGAGTGCAAATTCAGAATTGTCATTCATAGGGAACTGCTGATTTGCCAATGAAAATTTCTTTCTTTAAAAACACTTATTTACAGGTTCTATACCATTCTTCATGTATTATCATTCAATGAGTAAAGTGCATTTTGTACATTATCTGCAGTAAATTTCTATGAAAGACCAAAAAAGGCAAAACGTACTCCCCCATGCACATCCCAGTCTCGAGCCAAATTTCTCTCTCTTCCCTGGTGGTCCTTCATCTGAGTTTTAGGTTCAAGACACAATCCAACTCCCATTAAAGTCAATAACTAAACTCCTATTAACTTCAATGTGAGCTGGATTGTGCCCTCAGTTTCTCCCAGCTGGTGAGCATCTATTCTCTCCCTGCCACCAACAGGATTAATTAGCCTCAAATGCTGAGTGAATGAGCCAGACTTCAAAAGGGTTCCCAACCTCTAAAGGTTTATAATCAACTTCATTTAGGGCATAATCCTACAAAAAGAGTGCCCCATTATAAATCTGTAGCTGTGGTGGCTTTCTCAGATCTACCAAAAGGTCTGATATTATCACTTTTTGAGAAGTGTTGTACTCCACTCCAGGGGCTACAGTGTGAGTAATGGTGGAGAAGCTGAGCTTATAATTAGTATTTAAAAAAACAGAGAAATGGTATGTCAGTAGTCAGTACATTAAGCATATAAAAATTAATAAACAGAGAGGTGTCTACAAGATTCCATTTATATGCACCCACTTTTTCAGAGCAAAATTATCCCTTAAATTAGAGAAGGATCAAAGCCCCAAATTTTTAGTGGAAAACTGGATTGTTACTTCCTCCCACATTTGGGATTGTTTAGATCCACAGTTACGTTTTAGGCCTATCTTGACACAAGAGATACCTTGTTTACTTTCATCACACCAGATGTCACCAAAGCAATTTTGTTGTTCTCTGAATAATATGAAAGACTTTCTGTGCAGAGCTGCACAGACAAAACATTTAAATAGAAAGACTGCTTTAAAAATAGACTTGGTTCAATAGTAGTACAGTTCACTACCATGGAAGCAGGGTTTATTTATTCTAAGCTTCCCCCCTACAACACAAGCAGTGCCCCCAATCTGTGAGCACCCCCCTCACTCTGTTGTTTTCAACACCAAGAGATGGCGCTGTTCTAGTTAGGGGGTGGGTGAGGGTGAGGTAGCTTGGTGGGCTGAGAGGACTGGCCAGGGAGTGTGGGCTGGTTAAGGGGGTTGGTTGGAGGAGCAGGCAGGAGGTGAGCTAGATGGAGAGACTGGCTGGGTGGGAGGGGCTTGGGGGGTGGGAACTTACCCAGGCTGAAAGAAAAAGCTGGCTGGTTGCAGAAGACTTACTTGCAACAAAATGGCTGCTGAGTGGCACGGAGGGTTTTGCACTGCCTGCCCCTAGCCCTGCAGAAGCCTATCCCCTTCCGTGCTGGCTCCAATTGCCATTCAAAATTGGATTGCAATTAGTCAGCACATCCCCTCTCTGCCCACCTCCTCCCACTTCTCCCCCGATCTCCCTCCTCCCCTTCTCAGCCTTATGTCGGGCAGCGTGGTCGCCATAAACACCGTGGTAGGGCTCCCTCCCTCCCATAGGAGGAGACGATGGTTGTGAGTTTTGTGTGACAGTGTAAGACAGTGTGCACTGCAAATTCGCGTCTACTGTTTACTGTTTACGTTATTTAAGCCTGTTCATCTGTTCTTGATTGTGATGTTTGTGGGCCCGCTTTGATTTTCATGAGAATGTAAAAACATCAGTCCAATACTGCTGGTGCAAATCCAAACTCCCTGCAATGCTGGCTCGTAATGTCCAACAATGCACCAGCATCTACAGCGGCTGGGGTGCTAGCCAATGTACCTCATATCCCTCCTGCTGAGACAGCGTTCGCAGCTACACTCTCATCTGTGCCTGCTGATGAACCTCACCTCAAGTATCTGCCAATACTGATACAATGCCTGCTGCTGTACCAACAATGCTCTCATATGCCCCTGCCAAATTTGATCAGGAAGTTGGGGAAGCTCATGCTGCTGTCAGAGATGCTGACAGCACTACGACTACGCCAACCGCGTCGGGGCATACACGTGTTTTAAAACCAGCTTGGAAGTATCTTTATTCTGTTAAGAAAAAATATACACTAGTCTCTGCTAGGAATGGGAATTTGGATCAATTTATGGATTTGGATTAATTATGGATTTGTATCTAAAATTGTATGGATTTCTGTATTTACGGATCTTTAATTTCCTCATTGTCTTCAATGGGAAACCAATCCACCATTCGTTTCAACGAGCCATTTATTCTAATAGCCACATTATTAGAATGAATGGGCCATTGAGAGAGAGAGAGTGGTGAGGGGCTAGGTGTGGGGTAGTGGAAGGCTGGCAGTGGGGGTTGGGGGATGGAAGTGGGCTGAGGGGGTAGGGGATGGAAGAAATTAGGTTTTAGTTGTAAGTGACAGAGTGGGAAGGTTAGGTTTGGTTTTGGTATTGATTTAATTATATTGTGGGGGCTGCAGGGGGAGAGGGCTTCAGGGACAATCAGTGACCCTCTGGGAGAGATAAAGATATGGGTTTGGAGGGGAGAATATATAGGGACAGTAGTGGAGGAGATCACAGGGTGAGACTCAGGAGTGCAGGGAGGGATGGTATGGCTGTGGTGCACTGGGGTTTGATATTTTATGTGTGTGATTTATTTGTATTCTGTGCTAGTATGTTGTTTTTATTATATTGAGCTGCCTCGCTCTTGGAGTCATGAGTTGACAACCCCCCACCCCTCCCAATTTGCAATTATTTTAATTTTTAAATAAATAACAATATCATGATTTTTACCCTAATCTCATGATTTTGCCAGCCAGACATTAATAAATTCCGCTATGTTCCAGATGGACACAGGGTAGTAGTTTGTAAATAAGCAGAATTTATTAATGAGTCTGGTTGCCAAAATCATGAAATTAGCATAAAAACTGTAAGGTTTTTTTTTTTTAAAAATGTAAATTTGACATAGCAGAGTTTATTAATATTTCAGCCACAGTGTAATAATAAAAACTGCATATTGTGTTATATGCTAACAGTTGCCCTTCTCCCAAGTCTTCACTAGCCGAACTAGTGCTCTTTGTCCATTCTAAACATCGCATAGCAGGGCACTACATGGCTTTTAGTAGAGGGGATTGGGGAAGAGGAGGATTAAAGAGTGGTAGTGGGGATAAAGGATGGAGTGTGGCGGTTGGGATGATGTTGAGATTGTATTTTATATTTTTAATGTTGTAAGCCACGCTGAGTCTATGGAGAAGGGAGGGGTGAAAATGTAAAAAATACATGGGGTGAAAATGTAAAAAATACAATGGACGTCACTGCCGGTTGCTCCGTGGGTGGGTGTGGGTGGAGATGGGTGTTGGCCGGGAGCAAACACTCACCAACACCCACTGAAAGTGGCATTTACACAGACGTCCCTACCATCTCCACCCAGGGAAATGCTCCCCACCCACCGGCCAACACCCATCTCCACCCAGAGAAACTGGGTGGAGGCATCATGTGTGCACAGGGCCCATGGTGATTGACTGCAGTGGTGCCCTGCAACATGTATAATAAAATGTAACACCCATTTTATGGGTGTTAGAGCATCTATGTAAAAAGGGCCTATCTTCGCGGATTTCACAATCCACTTTCAGCAATCTCACAGGGGTGGAGTTTAGACATGCCTTCCTGCACCAGAAATCGCCTGGCCACCATTGAAATCAGTGGCGCTGGGCAACTCGTGCATTCTTTTTACAACCACATTTGTCAAACTTGATATCGAGGTTTGACAAATTTGGTTGTAAAAAGAGTGCACAAGTCTCCTCCCCCTCCTTCTCTCCTGGACTCTTTACCTCCCACCTTCCTTGAGGAAATCTCCTCCCTGCTCTCCTTCTCCAACCCTTCCACTTGCCCCCTTGATCCCATCCCCTCCCGCCTCCTGATCTCCATTGCTTCCACTGTCGCCCCTTCCCTCCTGCACATCATCAACCTCTCCCTCTCTACTAGTTCCTTCCCCTCCACCTTCAAGCATGCCACTGTCTCTCCTATCCTCAAAAAGTCCACTCTTGACCCCTCTGACCCTTCTAGTTACCGTCCTGTCTCACTCCTTCCTTTTGCTTCCAAGCTTCTTGAATGTGTTGTCTACTCGCGCTGCCTCAACATCCTCTCTCCCAACTTCTCCCTTGACCCCTCTCCAA
>QEPC01003844.1:2686770-2697435 GCA_003113815.1 Sphenodon punctatus | reverse complement strand
AGTCTCTAACCTCCCCTTTTTAGGGAAGGTTATTGAACGGACTGTGGCACAGCAGCTCCAGGAACATCTGGACCGCACCGGTTTCCTTGATCCCTCCCAGTCTGATTTTCAGCCTGGGTAGTGGCCTTGGTTGACAATCTCCTTCTGGCATTGGAACAGGGTTGTCAGACCTTACTGATCCTGCTAGACCTTTCGGCTGCATTCGACACAGTCGATCATGAGGTGTTGGTGACTTGCCTGCGGGACCGTGCCGGGATCGATGGAACAGTCTTGGACTGGTTTCATTCATTCCTGGCTGGGAGAACTCACTGGGTGGTCTTGGGGGAGTGTACATCTTCTACCCGGGACCTCACGTGTGGAGTCCCGTAGGGTGCAATTTTGTCCCCCCTCTTGTTTAACATCTATATGCAGCCGTTAGAGGGGATCATGAGAGGGTTTCAGGACATGCAGTGTCATCAGCATGCTGATGACACTCAGCTCTACCTCTCTTTTCCCATCGATCCAGGACATGCAGTCTCCTTATTTTCCCAGTGCCTGTCAGCTGTGGGGGTTTGGATGAGGTTGAGCCATCTGCAATTGAATCCTGACAAGACAGAGGTGATGTTGGTGGGCGAGGGCTTGGGGGGACCTGAGGGTGGTTGAATCTCCTATTGTTGGGGGGGGTTGCCCTCCCATGGTCTCTCAAGTGCGGAGTCTGGGTGTGGTCCTCGATTCATGGCTCAGCTTGGAATCTCAGGTTGTGGCTGTGGTGGGGAGTGCTTTTTGGCAGTTACATCTTGTACGGCGGTTCCATCTGTATCTCTCAGATTCTGACCTCGCCACTGTCATCCATGCCTTCATCACCTCGAGGCTGGATTACTGCAACATGCTCTACGTGGGGCTGCCTGAGAAGTTGGTCCAGAGGCTGCACGTGGTGCAGAATGCTGCGGCCCACCTCCTTACGGGGAGTCCCACGTGACACCTGTGCTCCGAGCTCTGCACTGGCTGCTTATAAAGCACAGGACTAAGTTCAAGGTGCTGGTTTTGACCTCGCCACTGTCATCCATGCCTTCATCACCTCGAGGCTGGATTACTGCAACGTGCTCTACGTGGGGCTGCCTGAGAAGTTGGTCCAGAGGCTGCACGTGGTGCAGAATGCTGCGGCCCATCTCCTTACGGGGAGTCCCACGTGACACCTGTGCTCCGAGCTCTGCACTGGCTGCTTATAAAGCACAGGACTAAGTTCAAGGTGCTGGTTTTAACCTTTAAAGCCCTTCATGACCTGGACCCCGCTTATCTGCAGGACCGCCTCACTCCCCATGTGCCTGTGTGCCCTCTGAGATTGTTCAGGGGAGCCTTTTTGGAGGTTCCCTGGGTGAGGTGGGTGGCCGGCCACCAATGTTAGATCTTTTTCTGTAGTTGCCCCTGTGTTGTGGAATTTGCTGCTGGAGGAGGCTCGGTTGGCACCCACTCTCCTGTTATTTTGACATTTATGTAAGACCTGGCTGTTCTGCCAGGCTTTCAGCAAGGGGTGGGTGGGAGTTGTTTCCCTGCATATATGATACATTTTTAACTTTAAAATTGTTTTATATTTGTTGTTCGCCACCCCGGGCTGCCCCGTGGGCAGGAGGGGCAGGATAGAATTTTTTTATAAATAAATAAAATTAAAATTTCCAAATTTTGAATTGGAGGTAGATACTCCTTACAAGGGGTGAAATCCATTACTCTGAGGGATTAGTAGAATGAGCAAAAAAGGAAGGGGGAAAAAAAGTGTATTAAATCTTCAACTTCCCTGATTTCGAAGGACAGATCCAAAGGAAGTAACACACCTTGGTAAAGCAAATTACTGAATTGAAGGACTGAAACCTGAGATGGGGTTGTTTCGTTGTTTGAAAATGAAGCTAAATGAAAATATTCAAGTCAAAACATTGTTTCCTGCAAATAAATTCCAAAAACAAAACAAATGAAACATTTTGGACCAGCTCTATTCAAAAAGTGACCATCCAATGTAATGCTCCAAGAAGAAGACTGACATTATTATGTCCACTATCTGCTTTTTGCAACCCAAGAAGCAAATCTTTTCCTTATAAGCTAAAAATTCAAGTCAAAATGTGTGCTGTCAGTTAACTCTATAGCCCTACGTGATTTCCACAGTGAAACTGATTGCACCGCTGGCCTCCTAGAGGATCTGACTCCAGGTTGTCATTCCGAAAATCATAACTTAAGACATCCAAAATAATAAGATTGACTTAAAGACAGTGGGTTTTTAAAAAGAACAATTGGGTTCATTTGTCTGTCATCCAGATTCTCAGTCTGTATGGTAAGCTGCAGTCATGTTCTTAGGGTAAAAGTCATATGAGACACTAATCCAATTTGGGCAGTGTTGCCCCACACTGTGCAGCCGCACCCTGACATATGGCTGGTGGCCGCCAGGTATTCGCCCAGCCCACCATGCAGCCAGCTGCTATGTGATGCATCCACCGGGCAACGCCAGGGACACATGGTGTGGTAGCATTGCCCAAAATGGGATAATGCTGACCAAATTGCATTAAGGGGCTGCCTCTTGTGAGGGCGGTCCATGCAGTCCTGCTGTGAGGCGAGGTCTGCTGATCATGCCCAGAGGGGCACGCTCTTCCCATCCACCCAACAGCTGATTGGGGGAGAGGGCCCTGGAGGAGCATACATGCTCCTCCGGAGCCGCCTCCCACCAATCAGCTGTTGGGTGGGTGGGAGGAGCGTGGGTGTGCTTCTGCACCCCTCATCAGCTGTCTAGCAGCAGTGGGCCTGATCCAACAGCACAGCAGGAGTCTGGGCATCCAGCCCTATGTGACTGGCTCCTTAGTCCAACCTGTGGTATGGAGGGGCTGGTGACGGCCGCAGGGGGGGCAGATCATGTG
Organism: Sphenodon punctatus; assembly: GCA_003113815.1. Lineage (NCBI taxonomy): Eukaryota > Metazoa > Chordata > Lepidosauria > Sphenodontia > Sphenodontidae > Sphenodon > Sphenodon punctatus. Next base: position 2,694,559 of record QEPC01003844.1, on the reverse strand, counting down.
GCCTGCTGTCCTTGCTGATCTGGGTCCAATTGCCCGTCCCAGGGTGGGCAGGGGATCGGACCTGCCCCATCTCTTGTGGGTTTACCCTTAGAGTTAGTAAGCATGGTGCCATGGATATGAAAACTAAAAGAAAAAGTCGTCTTTGGAGGGTGTGTTGGCAATTTCTAAAAAAACACATAATATTGGAGGCACAATTGCATGCCATACCCTTTCTCAGGAGAGACAGGATTAACTGAGAGAGGCCAATATAGCTGGACAAGGATCTTTATCATGACCTGAAATCCATACAGAAGTAGAAAAATGTGCCACTAGGGTGAGTATCGAATAACACAAACATAGGACAAAAATTAGAAAGGCAAGGACACGCAATGAGCTTTAATTAGCTCATTGATTGTGAAAAACAATCAGAATATGGTACAGTAGATTAAAAACAAGAGAGAGACAAAGAAAGCTGTGGGTCTGCTGCTCAGAGGGGATGGTAAGTTGTTAATAGCAAAGACGAAGAAGTCTGGATTGGTCAATAACCCACTTCAGTCTTTACAAAAAGGCAAGCCGTAAACAGTTGATTAACAAAATTAAAATGAACAAGGTCTGGGAGGAGATGCATGTCAAGATAACCAAGATGTATGTCAAAGAATATTTGGGTAGTTTGAATGAGCTTAGATTAACAGGGCAGGCAAATTTCATCCTAGGATCCTGAAGGAATTAGCTGCAGAAATCTCAGAAACTCTGGCAATTATCTTTGCAAACAGGTGAGGTCCCACAGAACTGGAGAAGAGCAAATGTAGTAACTGATTTTTAAATAAGGACAAAAGGAAGACCCAGAAAATTATAGATCAGTCTGCCTTGTTGGAAATGGGCCCAAGCCCTGGGCTCAGACCCCTCATTCAGAAATAGGAACAACAGGGAAGTTTAAGGTTATGCCAATAAGAAAGAAAAGTTTATTTAAAGACAAGGTTGAAAGGTGCACAGCTACCAACCATGCCTGGAAATCCATGTTACCATGAGAGGAAGGGGTTACAAAGGAGGAGGGTTCCAGCCTGGTCTTTTATATTCTACAAGCAAAATATAAGATATCACATCACTACAAAGCTAATGAAAATGGAAATAAGAAAAGATTACATGAAGATATGTTTACAGAACTTGCCATTTTGACAGTACCTGACAAACAAGAACTAAAGATATATAAACATATGTGGTTTATAGGATGCTGATTATAAACAAAACAAAGACCTGATGCGGTGGCAGCAAAAGACCCGTGAGGCAAAGACACGGCAAAGATTTTGCGCCCTGTCATCTGCGAGCCAAGCTGTGGCAGAACTCTATTCATATGGGCGCTACTTCCGGCATCAGGGACCTCCCCGCTGCCACTTCTTTGCCTCGTGGGTCTTTGCCGCCACTGCCGCCACCACATCAGGTGTGAATGTGGCCTTATTTCAGCTATTATCCCTTGTTTACACAGACTTCTGTCTCCTCACAAGGCTGAATGAAAAAGAGCTGAACAATTAATTATGGAAAAATTCAACATTATCTCATTGTTGCCTTGAGCCAACCATAACATTTAGTTAACTGCCTAGTTTGTTAGAAATTAGCTGACTTCTGACTTACTGTTAGAAAGACCGCATAGCAAGTTTGACAGACCTCTATTAAGGTGCTCTCAGAGCAACATGTGGGGGTCTGTTACTACAAGCCTGACTTCCATACTTGGGAACATATTGGAACAAATTATAAAACAATTAATTTGTGACAGGGGCATAGCAAGGCTATGAAGGGCCTGGGTTCAGGCCATAATTATGGACCCCCCTGTGCAAAAGAAATGTTACGAGCCTTGGTGTACTTCTGGACCCTCTGCTGTAACCTGGATTGTCAGGTTGCCGTGGTGGCCAGGAGTGCTATTCATCAACTAATCTGGTGAGAAGGCTGTGGGCTTTTCTTTCTGACTCGGATCTGGCCACCATCATCCATGCTTTCATTATTTCGAGGCTAGAGTACTGTAATGTACTCTACATGGGACTGCCCTTAGTGACTGTTTAGAAGCTGAAGCTGGTGCAGAACATGCCAGCCCAGTTCCTTTCAGGGGTGGGTCGCCAGGAGCACATTGCACCTATGCTGCATTGGCTTCCTATAGCTTTCCAGGCACAATTCAAGGTGCTGGTTTTGACCTTTAAACCGCTAAATGCCTTGGGCTCTACATATGGGGGGGGGGGGCAGGGCGTTGGATGGGATGAGGGACATGGGGGTGGTTTCCCTCCCCTGCCGCCCTGATAGAGAGTCTGTTGGTGACAGCTTGCCGGGAAGGGGGGGCAGGTGGCAGCAATAGGGTTTACGATGGGGTGGGGGAATGGTCAAAATGTCATCATGAGCAGAGGGACCGGTGGCTACAGTACCTGTTCCTTGCTTGTTCCCTCCGGGCTCAGGCAATGAGGTAATCCAGGTCTCAGAGGACACGGGCCTGTCACTGGTGATCTCCAACGCAAGATCAGTGGCCAACAGGTCATCCACGATCCATGATGCCATTCTGGAGTGGGCATCTGACCTCGTGTGTGTGACAGAGACCTGGCTGGATGAGTGTTCGGGGCTGATTCTGGCTGATCTTGTTCCGACCGGGTTCTCTGTCAAGCATCAGCCCAGGACAGAGGTTCAGGGGTGGTGATGGTGGTGGTGGTGGTAGCTACTGTTTTTAGGGATGGTTTGGTCACTCAGAGGTTTTCAGTGCAGAATGAGTCTGGCATAAAGGGCCTCTACTTTGTGTTTGATTTGACCAGAGAAGGACCAGGGGGGTCTGACCAGGCACAGATAATTTTATTTATTTATTAATTACATTTATTAGCTGCCCCCTCATGCCCATGGCATCTTGGGGCGGCTTACAACACAAGATAACAACAATTTAAAACAACAATCAATATCACAGTTAAAACATCTAAAAATCACTTAACTCCCCCCCCCCCTCTTTTATCCCACCCCCCTCCCCTCCTCTGAAGGCCTGGGAGAACAGCCAAGTCTTGCATGCCCGGCAGAAGGCCAACAGACTCAAGGCCAGATGGGCTTCCTCTGAGAGGGGATTCCATAGTCGTGTCCTGGCCACCGAGAACGCCTTCTCCATTGTGGTCCCCAGCTTTACTCAGGGAGCCTCCAAGAAGGTGCCCCCAGAAGACCGAGGGGGCCACTCTGGGGCACGGAAGGTGAGGTGGTCCCTGAGATATCCGGGGCCAAGACCGTGTAGGGCTTTATAGGTCAAAACCAACACCTTGAATCTGACTTGGTACGTTATAGGCAGCCAGTGCAGTGAGCGGAGCACGGGAGTAATATGCTCCCGTCGGCTCATCCCTGTCAGAAGACGAGCCGCCGCATTCTGCACCAGCTGCAACCTCCAAACCAACGTCAAGGGAAACCCCACGTAAAGCGCGTTACAGTAGTCCAGCCTTGAGGTGATGAAGGCATGGATGAGGGTGGCCAGGTCGGGCCTGGTAATGTATGGACACAGCCTCCACACCAGATACAGCTGGTGGAAGGCAGCATTTGCCACCACCTCCACCTGCTGCATGGCAGCATCCCTATCTGCTCTAGCAGCTCTGGTCTCAGACCTGGTCTTGAAGTCTCCTAAGCTTATTGTCTTGGCCGACTTCAATATTCATACCAAAGCCAGATTGCATGGGGCAGAGCAGGAATTCATGGTTGCCATGGTTGCCACATGGTGAGGGGCCTGACACATGAGCAGGGACACATGCTAGATTTGGTATTTAGCACTAACCTTGAGGTGGGGGGGGGTTTACAATGATGGGGGTGTTGAGTGCTCACCCTTGCCATGGCCAGATCATTACCTCCTGGAAACCTCCATCCCAGCATGCCTGCCTGACTATAGGGGTGTAGGACCAGTTTGGATGGTCTGCCCCAGGAGACTCATGAAACCAGAGGGGTTCTGAAATGCTCTTGGGGAAATACCTGTTGACCTTGATGGTCACTCCATCGATGACCTAGTAGCCTTTTGGAATGGGTGTTGGCTGAGGTCATTGATCGGGTGGCTCCTAGTCATCCACTCCCAACGTCTTGACTCCGCAGATCCCCATTGTTCATGGAGGACCTGGGACATCTGAAACACAAAGGGAGGCAGTTGGAGCGATGGTGGCATCACACTCGGATTCAAGATGATCGGTTGAGGCATAGAGTGTTTTTGAGATCCTATGCCATGGTGGTGAAGGCAGCAAAGATGAGGCTCTTTGCTGCACTCATCATGTCCATTCAGCCGTGTCCAGCAGAGCTGTTTCGAGTGGTGAGAGGTCTGGTCAGCCAGCCTGTTTCTGCCTGTACCAGATTTGTCCACGGCCCGCTGTGACATGTTTTTGAGGTACTTTGTGGATAAAATTGCTCGCATTGAGCATGACTTCTACTCTGTCATTTCTTGGGCAGTGGCAGAGACAGAGGTTAGAATGCCTTATCTGATCAGGATTTGTGGGATGAATTTCAGTTGGTGACACCTGCCGATGCAGCCAATGCACTGGGGTCTGTTTGAGTTAAACTTGCAAATTAGATCCTTGCCTGTCCTGGTTGGTGAAAGTCACCAAGGAGACATTAGGGCCAGTGCTGGTGGGGGTTATCAGTGCCTCCCTTCGGGAGGGTAGGGTGCTGGACTGCCTCAAGGAGACCCCTCCTCAAAAAACCATCACTTGACATTGGTGCCCCGGCAAACTATTGGCCTGTCTCTAAACTTCCCTTTTTAGGGAAGGTTATTGAATGGGTGGTGGCTCGTCAGCTACAGTTGCATCTGGATGGCATCAGTTTTCCTGATCCCACACAGTCCGGCTTTCATCTGGGTTATGACACAGAGACAGCGCTTGTGGCATTGGTCTATGACCTCCTGGTAGAATTGGATAAGGGTTCTATGACCCTGCTGCTTCTACTGAATTTATCAGTGGCTTTTGACACTGTTAACCATGAGATGTTGGTGACCTGCCTGAGGAATCTAGCTGGGGTAGACAGGACCATCCTGCAGTGGTTCCATTTCTACCTCACTGGAAGATCTCAGCGGGTGGTGCTAGGGGACTGTTCGTCATCCCCTGGGGTCCTCCTGTGTGGGGTCCTGAAGGGCTCTATTTTGTCCCCCCCCTCTTGTTTAATGTGTATATGAAGCCGCTAGGGGAGGTTGTATGCAGCTGGGAGGGGGGTTGTTGTTACCAATATGCTGATGACACTTAGCTGTATTTGTAATTTTCATCTGACCCTGGCCATGATGTCTTGTTGCTGTCCTGATGTCTGGCAGCTGTGGGGGATTGGATGAGGTCGAACTATATGAAGCTCAATCCTGATAAGACAGAGGCAATGCTTGTGGAGGTTAGTGGTGATCTGGTGGAGGCAGTTGCCCCCATTATTGGGGGTATTCTTCCTCCATTGGTACCATGTGTGCGGAGCCTGAGGGTGCTCCTGGATTCACAGCTGTGTCTGTATTCTCAGGTGTTGGCTGTGGCCAGGGGCGCCTTTCACCAATTACATCTGGCGAAGAGACTCTGCCCATATATCTTGGACTCCAACCTCACCACGGTCATCCATGAATTCATGACCTTCAGGCTAGACTACAGCAATGTGTTCTACTTGCGGCTGCCATGTTGACAGTTCGGAAACTGCAGCTGGTGCAAAACGCAGCAGCCCACTAGCTTATGAGGATGGCCTGCAGGGAGCACATTCAACCAGCGCTCCAAGCACTACACTGGCTGCCTGTTGTCCTCCAGGACCAATTCAAGGTACCGGTTTTGATCTTTGAAGCCCTTCACAGGCTGAACCCTGCTTACCTGGAAGATTGTCTCACCCCCTGGGCCCCAGGGCAGCCCCTGCGTTCATCCAGGACCACCCTCCTGGAAATCCTGGATTATCAACGGGTTCATGTGGACCAGAGGCCATTCTCGGCAGCTGCACCATCGCTTTGGAATTCCCTTCTGGCGGAGGTTCGCCTCAGCCCTGATCTCCTTGCCTTCTGATGAAACTGCAAGACCTGGCTTTTCTGTCAAGTGTTGGGGGGGGGGAGGAGCAGGGAGGGGGGATGGGTTAGTTGGGCTGGGAGGAGGAGGGGTTTTATTCTATATTTTATATATGCTGTTTTTTATATTTTTATTTTTGATATTGCTGTTTTATTGAAATTTATATTGGAAGTCACCCAAAGTTGCCATTGGTCAGTGGGGCAGGGTACAAATAATTGAAATAAATAAATAAATATCTGAAAGACTGTCTTTCCTTCCATGCTCCATGGACCCTGCAGTTGGCAAATTAGGGGTGGGACTATGCATTCTAGAAGTGGATCCATGTAAATTAGGTGATTGGCAATATGTGGTCCTGTGTTGGGACCAAACCAAATATTCCAGCCCTCAGGATGAATCAAGTTGAGCAACCCTGTCTTATTGCTTCCCACATCCCAGGGTCAGTCACATTTCAGCACATGGTAAGCTTTTGAAAATCAGAAATTTTACCTTACGTTGCTCAACATTCTACTGTGCCAGCAAGAGGAATTTTCTGTATTGCAATTTTTTTCTGTATTGCAAATCCTCTCAGAAAAAGGGGAATTTCCATAAAAATAATTTTAAAAATAGTTTAAGAAATGAGTTAAGGCCCTTGCAAATTCAGTCTTGCTCCAAAAAGCATGGAAATTGCAAGTTAAGGCCACGGCCTTAGTTCATACAACACAAAAGCAGCAAAGACAATTTATTTATTTTACATTTTTACCCTGTCCTTCTCAAAAGACTCAGGGCGGCAATGTACAATTTACACTAGCAAATTGTTCTCCCTTACAACTTAGTATCTATACATCTATACTTAGTCTTGGTCTTTCATTCCCAAACCTTTTCCCTTTCCAGGTTGTCAGCAACACTGAAGCTAGAAAATAGGAATGGGTCAAGGGACAGCTATAGTCTACTGGGCCCGATTCAAGGTTTTGGTGTTGACCTTTAAGGCCCTATAGGGTCTGGGCCCTGCTTATCTGAAGAACCGCCTCAACCTCCATGTCCTAGATTGGCCCCTGCTGTCATCTGGGGGTGTCCTTTTGGAGGTTCCCCAGGTTTTCTGGGTGGCGACCTTTGAAAGGGCGTTCTCGGTGGCTGCCACTCGGCTGTGGAATTCCCTCCTACTGGAGATCTGCCTTCCTGGATCTCCCCTCTTTTCATAAATCCTATAAGACCTGACTGTTCAGCCAGACTTTTGGGAAGGGAGATGGGTAGTGGGTGGGGGGATGTTTTTTGTTTTTTTTGTGTGGGGTTGGTGGGGTTTTAGTCTGTCCCTGTGTGTGTATTTTAATTAATTTTAATTATTTCTATTTTATATTGTATTATTATTCTGTATTTTTACTAGGGATGGGCGAACAGATCGCAGTTCGGGTTTGGCCGTTCGGTTCGGCTGTGTTCGGTTCATCCATTCGGTTCGTCCGTTCGGTTTGGCTGCGTTCGGTTTGTCCGTTCGGTTCGGCAGTTCGGCTAGTTCGCCGAGTTCGGGTTCGGCGGTTCGGTTCGGTTGCCCGAACAGGCCGTTCAGTTCGGTTCGGCCGTTCGGGAAATGTTGTTATGGGTGTTTTTTTGTTTTTTATATGGTTTTTTGGGTTTTTTGTTGGGTTTTATATGGTTTTCTTTTGTTTTTTATTTGGTTTTTTGGTTTTTATATGGGGTTTTTTAATTTATTTTTTTAATCTAATATTATATCTATCTATCTACACTAAATCTAACTTCTATTAACTATTCTAAATGCTATGAACTAAATGGATTATCTAATAAGTACACAGACCTACTCCTACAAACACTAAAACTAAATCACTAAC
>QEPC01003844.1:2666908-2683868 GCA_003113815.1 Sphenodon punctatus | reverse complement strand
TCAGGAACAGTGACTAGCTCAGAAGGTGTTGGGAAGTGGGGAGGCAGATAATTAGTTTCGTTTCTTGCAAGCCTCTCCACCCCTGGTGCCTGGAAGTCTGCTCCTCAGTGACTGACACCTCCCTGTAATGTTTGACCTTCCAGTGAACCTTTTTTTGCCAACCGAACTCACCCGAACACGATCCGAACTGATCGAACTGTTCGGCCATTTCGCCGTTCGGTGTTTGGTTTGTTCGGTATGTTCGCGTTCGTGTTTGAGTTCGGTCGCCCAAACAGGCCAAGTTCGGGCCGAACTCTGAACTGCCGTACTGCGTTCACCCATCCCTAATTTTTTCCTGTTGTACGCCACCCTGAGCTGCCATGTGGCAGGAGGGAGCGGGTTAGAAGTATTGAAATAAATAAATAAATGCATACATACGCTTTTTTATGGGTTTGGGAGAATAGGGCAGCCTTAACTTCCATGCCATGTAAGCAGTAAAGACATTCTACAGACTCACATATTGTGTTCACTTCCAACTTAGGCTCCATGCACCCACACTTTGCCTTGGTCTTTCAGCCCCAATCATCTTCCTCTGCAGTTTGGGGGGCAACACTGAAGCTGGGGACAGTGCTATATAAATGTTTAATATGAATTTGAAGATGGGTACATATTAAAATTAATAACAGAGGGTGCTTTCCCACAATACTTTTTGCACATGATTTGCCTCCAGAAAAGAGTCCAGAAGGCAAAGCATGCATAGGGTTTGAAATGTGGGAGTGCCTCCCTGTGCATGTTTCTGGCGATCCCTTCAAAGTGAAGTTAACATTATTTCTGTTTTCACCCTGAATATATATATGGAATTAAGGTCCTTGCAAATTCAGTCCTGCTCCGAAAAGCATGGAAATGATTTATTTATTAATTTAAAAAAATTTCTACCCCGCCCCTCCTGCCACAGGCAGCTCTGGGTGGCTTACATATAGTAATAAACAATAAAAACAACTAAAAAAATCACAACCAGGAGGAAACAAAATACCTCTGACCACCCACCTTCCTAACCCATCCCCCCACCCTCCCCATTGAAAGCCAGGCAGAACAGCTACGTTTTAGAACAGTATCAAAAAGAGGGGAGATCCAGGGCCAAACGGGCATTGACCGGCAGGGAGTTCCACAGCCATTGAGCAGCTGCCAAGAAGGCCCTCCCCATCATGGCCCCCTGGCAGACTTGGGGGACCTTGAGGAGAGCACCTACCAATGACTGCAGGAGCTGATCCAGGACCTGGAGGGTGAGGCAGTCCCGCAAATAGGTTGGACCAAGGCCATTTAGGGCTTTATAGGCAAGCACCAACACCTTGAATTGGGCCTGGAAGACTATAGGCAGCCAGTGCAGAGACCGAAGAACCGGTGTTATATGTTCCTGGCAACCCAGTTCCACCACATTCTGCACCAGCTGCAGTCTCCAAACCATCACCATGGGTAGCCCCACATAGAGCGTGTCACAGTAGTCTAGCCTAGAGGTGATGAAAGTATGGATGACAGTGGCCAGGTCAGAGTCTGAAACATTTTAATTTATTTAGCAAATTTATACCCCGCCCCCTCCTGCAACGCAGCTCGGGGCGGCTTCCAACAATCATAATAAAACATTTAAAATTCATTTAAAAATATTAAATATAAAATATACCATTATAAAACAGGCTAGAAAAATAATAAATAAATAAATGGGTGGGGGACTAAAATCATCCCTCCCCACCCTCCCTCCCAAAGGCCTGGGCAAACAGCCAGGTCTTACAGTTCCGCCGAAATGTTAAAAGGCTTGGGGCCAGGCGAGCTTCCTCCGGAAGGGAGTTCCACAGCCGCGGCCCTACCACCGAGAATGCCCGCTCCATCGTGGCCCCCCGCTTAACACGGGGGACCTCCAGGAGGGCACCCCCGGCAGACCGCAGGAGCCGTTCCGGGGCGCGAAGGGCGAGGCGGTCCCTAAGGTAAGAGGGGCCAAGGCCGTATAGGGCTTTATAGATCATTACTAGGACCTTGAACTTGGCCCGGCACACTATCGGCAGCCAGTGCAGCGCTCGGAGCACCGGTGTAATGTGCTCCCGGCGACCCGTCCCCGTAAGAAGACGGGCCGCCGCATTCTGCACCAGCTGCAGCCTCCGGGCCAAGAACAAGGGAAGCCCCACGTAGAGCGCGTTACAGTAGTCGAGCCGCGAGGTGACGAAGGCATGGATGAGGGAGGCCAGGTCCGGGCCAGAGACATACGGACGCAGCCTACGTACCAGATAAAGCTGGCGGAAGGCAGCCTTAGCGACTGCCTCCACCTGCCGCTCCAGCCGCAGGTCTGCGTCCAATATGACCCCCAGACTCCGGACCTGCTGAGCTACAGGGGGGCAAACCCCCCCAATCAGGGGGGCCACCACCCCCTTCGCCCTCCCCACCACCATCACCTCCGTCTTATCTGGGTTGAGCTTCAGTCTGCTCCGCCGCATCCAATCCGCCACGGCCTCCAAACATTGGGATAGCACCGAGACAGCAGGGTCTGGGTCGGTAGAAAACGAGAGGTACAGCTGAGTATCATCAGCATACTGGTGACATCGCACCCCGAACCCTCTCACGACCTCCCCCAAGGGCTGCATATAGATGTTAAATAATAATGGAGACAAGATCGATCCCTGCGGAACGCCACACGGTAAGGCGCGGGGGCTCGATGTTTCCTCCCCCAACACCACCCGCTGGCTCCTCCCCGAGAGGAATGAACGGAACCATTCAAGAACAGTCCCGTCCAGACCCCCCCGGTCACGCAGTCGTCTCAACAGCAGCCCATGGTCCACGGTGTCAAAAGCGGCCGAGAGATCGAGCAGGATGAGAAATGTCGAACATCCCGCATCCATCTCCCGGCGGAGGTCGTCCACCAAGGCCACCAACGCCGTCTCGGTGCCATAGCCGGGGCGGAACCCAGATTGAAAAGGGTCAAGGAGCCCGATGTTATCCAGATGAACCTGGAGCTGGAGCGCCACTGCCCGCTCAATAACCTTCCCTAAAAAGGGAAGGTTAGAGACAGGTCGGTAGCTGGCGAGCGTGTCCACGTCCAACGATGGTTTCTTCAGCAGGGGGCGCACCACAGCCTCTTTAAGGCAAGGCGGCAACCTCCCCTGCCAAAGCCGACACATCAGATGTAATTGGCAAAAGGCACTCCTGGCCATAGGCTCCACCTGAGCATCCAAGTGGAGCTGCAAATCAAGGAGCACCCCAGACTCTGTACCTGGGGAACCAGTGGAAGGCAGATCCCATCAATGATGGGGGCTGTCACCCCTGCTGCCTTACCCACCACCATCACCTCTGTCTTTTCAGGATTCAGCTTTAGTCGATTCACCCTCATCCAATCCCCCACAGCTGCCAGACACCCGGTAAGCACCAAGACTGCTGGGCCTGGGTCCAATGAAAAAAGAGAGGTAGAACTGGGTGTCATCAGCATATTGATGACACCGCACACCAAACCTCCTGACCACCTCACCAAGAGGCTGCATATACACGTTGAACAGGAGAGGGGACAGAACAGAACCCTGCAGGACTCCACACGAGAGATCTTGGTAAGATGAAAAATAATCCCCGAGCACCACTCGCTGAGTTCTTCCGGCCAGGAAAGAGCAGAACATGTCAAGAACCGTACCATCCACCCCGACCGGCCCCGCAGTCGCATCACCAACATCTCATGGTCAATGGTATCAAATGCAGCCAACAGATCAAATAGAATCAGCAGGGCCAAATGACCCTGATCTAATTCCGGGTGCAGGTCATCGACCAATGCCACAAGTGCAGTCTTGGTGCCATAACCTGGGCAAAATCCTGACTGTGAGGGATCAAGAAAAACTGCATGATCCAGATGCTCCTGCAACTGCCAGTCCACCACCTGCTCAATAACCTTCCCAAAAAAGGGAAAGTTAGAGACCGGACAATAGCTGGCAAGGGAGTCAACATCAAGTGATGTTTTCTTGAGCAGGGGCTGCACCACTACCTCTGGCTGCCCGGAGGTCCAACAGCGTGGTGGGATCGGGCTCCAAGCATGGTTGGATTGGCCACGGTCCGGGACAGGGCACAGGTAATGTCTGTTACCTGCAGCTCGGCTGGATCGTGGCCCCAGCTGCAGTCTGGGATTGGGTGCAGTGACTGGACCCAATTGGGTGCAGTGACTTGGTTGCTGCACCCACCTGTCTCCTGGAGGGCAGGTGGCCAGGGGAGCATGGGGGGGCGGGGCGGGGCAGGGCTGTGTGGCTGCACGTCATGCCACGCAGTCCTGCCCCCTTCCACAATCCTCAGGCAGTATCAGGCCGGCATGTCTAAAGGACAGCCAGACTGATTCCTGACTGGGATCCAAAATGGATCCCAGAGCGTGATTCAGCATGGTGGGCCTGGTGGCCCATTACGTCTGAAATTACCCTGAGTCCCAGGTGCCATGGAGTGCTGCAGACAGACATGTCTTCCCTCTAGCCATCTGTATCACTATGGCATCCCACAGTTTTTCCAGCATTCTCTGCTTGGATTGCCAAGGTGAAGACCCCTCCATTTTGCAAAGTGAATGCTGTATCTATTGCTGTCACTGTAGTCCCAGAAATCAGAGTAGAAGAAGATGCTGAAATCTGGTTATGCTGCACCATGGGATTTTGCAGTCTTCCTTGTGACTCCTAATCTGGATTAGCCTGTTCACACTGCAAATCAGGATTAATTCTTATTCCTGATTTAAAGTAAACAGTTACTCCTGAATAATAATGCAAAATTAATGGATCAGGATTAAAAACTAATTCGGATTAACTGTGATCATGTAAAAGCAACCTAGTTCTCCAGAAGAGAAAAGGATGACTAGAAACAACATCAGTATACAAATGTCTGAATAAAAAAGGAAAAGACACTACCAAGATGTCTGACCATATGTCAAAGGCAAAAGCTATGTGAATTAGCTGGCTTTTCATTAATTTTTCTGGGTAGAATTTTAGCTGATATATATAACAAAACTATAACTACAGTACTACACTAACAGTGACAACTGATCTACACACAGGCTCTTTTTTAATAGGCTGGCAGTGCAGGGGGGGATGGGTGGAGGCGACGGTGTGTGCGTGCAGTGGTTATGCGACCCATTGCATGGACGCACACCCATCTCCACCAATCTCTACACACGGAGGCACCTCCGTTTTCTCCAGTGACCCCATGCTTGGGGGATTTGTGGCGATGGGCGGAGTGTGGAAGCGCGCATGCACCCCCACCCTTACCCACCGATGATTGCATGGATGCCCCCCCTTCACCCGCCCAGTCTCCCACGTGGGCGAGGGGGTGCATCTCATGTGAAAAGGGTCATAGTTTTAAATAGGAAATAAGACATATTTAGGAAAAGAGTCAATACTTTGGGATACAGTAGTTAACCAAAGTGAGGAGATACAAATGGGTTTTCTGAATATGCTGTCCAAACCTTCCTGTAATCTTCCACTCCTTCCCTCTAAGGAAATGAGCCTTAGGGATAGGGTGGGATACAAGTTTACATAAATAAGTAGCAAAATGGATATAACTTCATCCTCCACAGAGGTAGACTCTCTTAAGCGATCATTGATACAATAGCAGTTTTAGGGTGGCAACGATGTATCATACGTCTTGCATTCACATTACTATGTACCAAAGCCAGGGGCTGCTTTTGTTTGCCACAGGAATGCTTCAGGAGTCCAAGGTCTCATAGAGTCGTGGAGGCTAGAGCAGGTCCATGTCGGAACTGGGATATCTGAGATATTGGGTGTCTTTAGACATAACAAAGATCAGGTGTTAAACCCCCTAAGCACATATTTGGCCATTATGTGTAATCACCATAACAATCCCAACACCAATTTGGCTGCCTGTTGAACACGCGATGTGAACACCATTGCATCACAAGGACAATTTGCGTGTTCCAGCTGACCACGTGGCCAACGTTAATGGTATCATGTGGCATGTTAGCAGGTACAACATGGGGAACGAGGCGGCAGCACTTATGTGTTGAGATCGGGTGGCAAGCAAAACACCGATTTGCCCCAAGATGGGTTGTGTGTCTAAACAGCACTGCATGGTGAACACAGGCCCAAACCGGTGTTCATATCAAGGTCAAAACACGCATTCAGACACCCCTTGACGTTATGCCTAAAGACACCCATTGGTGTTCTGGCATCTAGTACGTCGGAATTGTTACAACACAGACTTGTCCCTAGCTCTTTCTACTCTGCTTATTGCTTGTGTCACGCTGCACAGCAGAGAAGAAAGGACAGGGAAATCTCAGGTTTTACTTTTCCTTCTGTTTCCATGGACACGGTTTTCTAATTCTGTATTGAACTCAGAATCTGCCAACCTCGTTAATTCTGTTCTTAGAGCTTCTTTCTTCAACAGTTTGAGCTAATGTACTGGAATAATTTGGCACTAGCAAAGAAAACAAACAAAATAGAGACTAAAGCACTTCTTTAAAACATGTATCAGTGTTGGAGGGCAGAAGGGAGGAGGAGAAAAGAGGACAGGAAATCCTTTAATAATCAGTATAGTTACAAGGTATTTTTGGGGTGTACAGCATGGCAATCAGAGAACCATTTAAAGTCAAAATTATAGCATCTATGTCCTTTTTATGTATAGCTCTATTAAGTTGTTTCATTGAATCATTTCACAGACACAGACACCCACATGTTATATGCAACACATACATTCACCCATCCATTTATTGATGTTTGTTGCTGGGCAGTGGAATAATGTCCTATTTGTTATAGTGCTGATATTTCATATCTGGAACGCTGGTCTAGTAAAAATAAATTAAATGAAAATCTTTATAAATGATTTCCCACTACTTAGAGTTATCTTGCTTCTGAAAGACACCTCTTCCATGCCATAGTTTTGTGCTCATTGAGAACTACAGCCATAGTAAAATTAAATTTGGTGTTTTAAAGCCAAACCCAAGAACTGTGGGTACTCGTCAGATATTAACATGATGTTGGCTGGATAGTTTCTTAGGGCTGGGACAGACAGAAAGAAGAGCCAGAGCCAGAATGGGAGAAGTATTTTTGACTATTGAACGTTAAGGCTAGGAGAGGGCACAGTGGATCTGTGTGGGGATGAGTGGAACCATCTCATGTAAAAACAGCCTATCAGCTGCTACCCAGTAGCTGGTACATTTGTACAAGGGGTTGCCATGGGATGGACTTCCCCATGGCGCTAGTGTTACATCTGATGGCACCCTGTGTCTTTGCTGTGTCTGAAGAAGGGATGAACTGGCATAAAGCCAGAAAAGTCTGTGAGTAGGGAGGGATGTTTAGGAGAAGAGGAGCAGTGAAGGGGGGGGGGGGCATTTTAGCACTTGCCCTGGTACTGTTATAATCTCTCCAGCTTTCACCCAGATACTCCAAGTTTTGGCCCAGAGTCCCTAGGGTCTGGTGGAAGTCTAAATTTTTGTTGGTCAGTCAGGGGCACCCCCAGTAGTCCCCAGAAATTGGGATGACGGGTGGCCATGTTAGAAAGGGGGCAGGCCACAGGAATGTTCCTGACCACCCGCACCCCTTTCCAACCTAGCCCCAACCATATAGAGTGTTATGTTACAATACTTTACAACGACGGGCTTACATAAGAAAGGGAAAGGAAAAGACCTGTGCCCCACTCACTCCAACGTGTTCTTTCCCCCACTTGCTTTCCTCAAAGAGGGAGGTGGCAGTCCTGTGCCCTGGACACTAAGGAAGGATGATGGATGTTTTTACACGGACACCGCCCCCATCACTCGGTGCTTAGGCGAGTGTGTGGGGGGTGTCCATGTAAATGGCTGAAGGTGGGTGGGAGATGGGTGTCTGCTTGGTGTTCATCCATGTGAACACTGAGCGGGATGGGTGGGTGTGCATGCATGCTCCTGTGCAACACCCACCTCCATCCATACCCACCCATCTCCAGTCTCCCCCCACCTCCCCCCACCGAGCTCTCCGGAAAACTGGAGGAGATTCCGTGGGCTGACGTGGGTGGAGGTGTGTGTGTGCCTGTGTAAAGGGACACACACACACACCTTCACCCACCGGGCCAAAACACCCACCCCCCGTCCATGTAAAAAGGGCCGATGATACTTATAGGAGAGGTCTCATTTAGGAGTGGAGAAAGAACAGGAGTCAAGAAAACACTTTCCCAAAGAATATAAATGCAGTGATTATAGAAAGTACTGGGCTACTGATGAGTAAGAGGATCCTGTTTTTTTTGTTAATGCAATGCTTATATGGCCACTGGTAACCTTTCCACTGTACCGGGGCGGGGGATGTTCTTGGGTGGCACAAAGCTGATGTTATAGTTTCTACAGCTCTGCCTCATCTTTGCAGATGGCATAGGAGGCAGAACCAGAAGTGACACCAGAGGCAGCTGGTGTGAGATAGAACTATCTGTCAAAAAAACATAGAAGTAATTTGCAATTCTAGCTTTGTGTCTGCATGTACCCCTCAATTTTGTTGATCCCTCCTTGACTGCAGATGGGAATCTGGACCATCAATTCTGAAGAATACTAGATTTGTGGATAATATTACTCTTTATAAATAGTCTCTTGGGGAGCAGTTATTTATCTGTATGCTAAGCAAGTCAAATGCTTCATTTTTCAAGTTTGTTTGCAACAGTCCATTGAAACTTCACAAAATATCCTGGAAATTTTCACCTTGAAATAATTAAAAAATTCATCTGAAGAGTAAATTTTCAGAGCATAAAAATACCAGAAAGTAGAGTTCTCAGCTGAAAACATTTGTCTAAGCACTGCTCCCGCAGTAATTCACAGAATATTCCCAAATGATGCATCACTAGTCAAGTAAAGCATGCTAACATCCACCAGAATTGCAGTAATGCTCCTCATTGCATTGTTGGCATCACAAGTGAATAACTCAAACCGTGGCACGCAGTTCAGAAGAATCTTTGGGTTACTCAATCCCACATTTGAAAAATCAATGAAAATGTCTGACTTGGCAAAAAATCTTAGCTTCTCAGTGCTGAATCTACACATGCAACTGCAATGGTAAACACTCAGAAAAAATAATGGTACTTTCAAGTACAAACGGCCAATTAAGTGTCTCTAAATAGTTATTTGTCTTCACAACTGCAGTAAATATTTTTTGTAATTTTACGTATCACCTTGCACACCAGATCTGAAAAACTGGGTATGTAAACTACAACATTCTGAATTTTTATTTCCTTTAAAATCAGAATTGCTCCTGGTCTCAGTTTACTGGATAAAATGCTACACCAAGTGAATGCTCATGAAAGGCATTTAATTAGTTTAAGGAACAGGTAGTGTATGCAAACCGTTATTAGCTGTGGCAACTAGGAAAATGTATTGCACATATTTAATATGCATGGTAGTTTCCTCACAAATATAGTAAACCATTTCTTCTAGGGAAAAATACAATTGGTTTTTTCACCCAGTGAATCAGGTGTTTGGAACTTGATTCACTGAAAGAAATGTAATTGGGAGAGACTCAAAGAAGGGTTAAAGCAGCTTGCAAAATTGCTTGCCTGTTTTTTTGTTTTTTAAAAAAAATCAATTTAAAGACTCCTGTTCTGAGGATGGGAATTATCTCACTCTCCACATGAAAAAGATAACCTCAGTTAAGAGAGTCTTACAGGCTTGTTAGAACAAAGATCTTTTTTGGAATTATACATCCCACTCTTCAGACCAGGATATTTTTATCCACAGGGAACAATAGCCTGACTTAAATTTGTTCTGAAACAGTCCTTCAATGTTCTCCCCGTTCAGATCTGATAATGAAGACATCTGCAGCGCTAGTGTGGTGCTTACGATGGAGCTTGCAGTTTACAGGCAACACAAACATTCTGAACCAGAGAGAGCTCCTGCATGAATGAAGACTACACCATTTCCAGAGAGCAGTTCTTTTAATTCAAATCACTCTGAGCAGCAAAACCACCCCGGTTGTTATGAGGCTATTCTCTCATCTTCTTTTTCTTCTGGCCACAAGTACAGGGATAAAAGCTTCAAAACCAGGCAAATCCACATTCAAAGAAAACTGACAAAATATTTTTGGAAGGTTTAAAAGATTTCTTTCTTGGGATTTTAAAGATGAACTATACTTCCTTTCTGAATTTGCTTTTTTCCTTTACCACATGTCGGTGCTGGCTTGTTATTGCCAGGTTACACATTAGGTGTGTGCAGAAGAGACTTCATTTGTTTTCATTTTCATTTTTGTTTGAAAAAATCCATTAATTGTCAGATTTTTGTTAAAAACCCATTTGTTTTCATAACATTTCATATTAAAAACTACTTAAATTTTTAAAAGTCACTGTGCATATGCAAAATGGCCACCAGACCATTTGTGCATGTGCATCCTTTCCAAAATGGTAGCGGCAGTGTCAACACCATTTTGGAAAAGGACAGCCAGTCTGCACATACACAGCGGTCATTTTGTGCATACACAGACCAGCTGCCCTTTTCCAAAATGGCAGGGATGTTGCTGCTGCTGCCATTTTGGAAAAGAGATCCAGTAGCCATTTATGTACATGCACAGTGATTTTTTATTATTTTAAATTTTTTAATTTTAAAAAATTATTATTATTTTAAACACAAATGTAAGAAAGCAAACAAATGTTATTTGTTTATTCATTCATTTTTGGGTCTGTAGTTACTAAAACAAATGGGGCTCCATTTGTTTTAGTAACTCAAAATAATTAAAATGAATTACACACCCCTATTACACATTTATTTTGTTGAGGCAGAGAGATCTCGTCTGCAGTTGAACAGATGGGCTTGCAAACAAGTATTAGAAAATAAATGGTCAGATTTTACATTTACAGAATTTAACAGTGCTCTTTTAGGTGTTTAGTCTAATAGTAAACCTACCAGGTATGCTTTGTTGTATTGGTGGCCATGTTCATATTAACACGTTCCTCTGCTTCTGTTCTGCTTGCCTCCTCAGTTGTTTTATACAGTGTGAGTACTGAAATATACCAGGATCCTACTCTCCAAATGCTTTAAGAAATCCTCCAGTACCACCATTGAAGCCAACAGAAGTTTTACCATTAAATTCAATGGGTGGAGGATTGCACCTTAGGATTCTTGTAGATATCCATACCCTGGTCACTAGAAAGAATCAGATTAGCAAAAGAGGTAGAGATTGTATGATGTACATTTCTATGATTACATGGAAATCTGCTGTCCAGGGTTTACTTTTTTCTGTTCAACTGGTTTTGAACTGGTGTGCATTCAGGTTTTGATAACACACAAATACCCACCACCACCACCATCATTTTTGGCTTCCATATTCAACACAGAAATACTAGGTCTGTGTATTTGGGTTTCAAGTGAACCGAACATTTTCCCCAAAACATAGTATCTGAGGCCTTGAACTGGTCCTCCAAACCTAGCACATATCCAGGTTGGAGCTGAGCAGCTCTTTGACTCTCAGCCTAGCCTCCTGCTTGGGGAGTCTGTAATGAGCCCTCTTCACCTGCAGGGGCACAACTGTCTCTGAACTGCAGTCTCCAGCGCTTCATCCAGGTCCAGCTCAGTGGAAACCATGCCAGCCAGGGAGAAATGGTGAATCCTTGGCAGCCTCGTTCTCCCCTCACACAAGCCAGTGACCCCCCTGTGCCAGTCCCATGCCCTTTCTCACCTAGGGATCACACTTTCCACAAGTGAATGACTCCTCTCTGAGCCACTACCACCAACAGGGGACCAACCAGTAAAACAAAGCCAAGGAACAATAGACAAAGACTGTTTTTACATGCACTGTGGTGGTGGTGGTGGTGGTGGTGCGGTCTGTGTGTTTGCCGCTGTGGGGGCTGTGCATGGGTGGGGGAGGCATCAGGTGGGTGCACACCCATCTCCATGCACAGAGCAACCTGGCTTTTCGCCAGCTTCATGCATGGAGGTGGATAGGTCTCAGGAGGACGCACCCACCCACTGCCACTTTTACACGGGCTCTCCCCTCATGTCCACTGATAATTTACTATGAAACAAATTAAAATTATACACTATAATCCATATCTATCTATCGATCTAGATATACATTATACACACACACAGACACACGCACAAGGAGTTATGTGTGTGTATATATATGGATTATATTGCATAATTATTTTAATTTATGTAGTGGCTCAGAGGGGAATCATTGGCCTGTGGAAAGTGTGATTCCTAGTTGTGTACGTGTGTATATATATCTAATATATGGATTATATTGTATAATTATTTTAATTTGTTTCATAGTAAATTATCATGGTTATTTGCAGTAGCTTTGTCTATTGTCCTTTCTGAGCCAGAAATCACTCACTCCAAGCTAGAACCATGCCTAATTTCCCTTCCCCAAGCCAGCAACCCCCTCCCTGAGCAAGCTCCATGTCCCCCCACCAAGTCAGTAACCTTCCTTGAGACTTGTCCCATGCCCTATTCCCTCCCAAGCCAGTGATGCCCCCAAGCCAGATACATACCCCATTCCTAAGCCAGCAACACCCCACATGAACCAGCCCTATGTTCCATTCTTCCCTCTCTCAAACCAGCCACATGCCTTACTGTGCCTCAAGCCAGTGATTCCCCTGAACCAGACCTATACCCCGTTCCATCCTCCCCAAGCTAACAACCTCCCACCAGTGCTAGCCGTATTCTCTATTCTCTCCCAAACCAGTGCTCATCTTTTAAAATTGGTAGCAGACTTAGCAGCAGTTTTGACTTAATTTTCCTTTCCTTATAGGCATGTCAAACTGACAGAGCCACATTGTACTTCTGCCCTCAAACATCTCAACCACAGGGACTCGTGTTCACTGAGTTTTCCACATTGGCAGCTATGGCGAAAATATAGTGAACACAAGTAAAGATACAAAAAACCCCCCACAAATACAAGTACAGCTACAACTACAAATACTTGACCTCATGCACAGACTTACTTTTTTCAGAAAATCCAGCAGAGAAACTGGAGAGTTATCAGTACTGTCACTCATTTGTATTTGAAAGAATTGTAAGTGCAAGGCTCTTAGCCAGGGCCAGCCCGAGACCCTGTGTTGCAGACTGGCCATGGCTGAGAGCCACACTTGAGCTGCCCAAGAGCCAAATGTAGCTCCCAAGCCAGTTTGCTCACCCTTGATCTCTGGTTACAATGGGAGCAGAGAAAGGAGAGGGAGTTGATCAGAGTCATATGGAACACTTCAGTTAATATCTGCAACTGTATGACATGCCAACACTGCCACCAAGTCCGGGGACAACACACCATTAGAAACAGTAGGCGTTTTTATTATTATTAATTAATTATTATTATTATTATAAGCATTTGTATAGCGCCAGCTGTGTACCTGGCGCTTTACAGAACAATAAGATAGACACGGTCCCTGCCTACAGCTTACAATTAAAGAAAAAAGAAAACCTATTGTTTCACAGAGAAATCAAGATACTTGTTGGATTTTAGCCTTTTCATTCCAGATCAGAGATCTTGTTCTGAAAACTGTTTCCATGTACATCTGAATGACAAAAAAAAAAAGGTATGATGTGCCTCCATAGATTTGATCATGTAGATGGCCAAATAACAGTGACCTTCCACATCAGCCACAGGCAGCCGTGTATTCTGGGTGGTTACAGTTTCTACAAAACCTGCAGCAATTGATATTGCATAATGCAAACTTCATTTTAGGTGTTTTCAGGTCACTGGAAACTGTATTCTTGATGGTTTAACAAAAGCATATAGTTATTTCCATGTCAAGGAAAGAGGCTTCTTTGTGCCACTCAGGAACCAAATACATCCTTCCCAGAAATCTCTGGTTCTTACTAAATGAATTCCAAGTGATTAGACTCACAGTGCACCACATACAATTCTTTAAGAGCATGAACACCAATCCAGAATTGCATTACTAAAGAAAATAAGTAACCCAAGGCATGTTCTTCAGGGATGATATCAGACTGGAATCAAGTTGAGAAGCTGACTCTTGTCATCTGCAGAAACAATTTCATTTATTGTACTAAAATAGCATATCAACTTCACTGAGGGTAGCACTTCTATAGGTAAACTGTGGATCTATATTATGAAGATACTAGTAGCAGCCAGGTAAAAAGCCTTTCAGTACTAATTCACCTCTGTCTGTTTCACCATACTTATTATTCCAGAAAAATGACTAATTACTCTAGCAAACAGTTTCACATGATACGTAGGCAGACTGTCTGTGCTACACTTTAACAGCCTCTAGTTATAAATAACATTATCAGGAAAGCATGCTGCCTTAGATGGAGAGAAGAGACAATCACTTTTATGACAGTCTAGAAATAAATTTAGATTTCACATTAAAGATAGAAATAGACTGAACCAAGGCATAACGTTTTGTGTGCTGAATTAAGCTCCTCAACTAAATGGTTCTTCTGACACAATTATGCTGACAAGTTTGGCATTAAACGTTTTTGAATGCATTAAAAATGCTGACCACCTTTGGATACTAGGTCAGATCATTTAGTTAAAGGACAGAAATGAACCAAAATAGGAAAGATATGATGCTACACTTTAATGGCATTCTGGGCAGACATACTCTAAAGAAGTGCTTCTCAAGATTTCTGTCAGCCTTCAGAATTTCTTGTGAGCCACCCGCTCTTACCAGAAGTGATTGTTTGGGCCAGTGTCTATGCTGTTCCCTCAGGAGCAAGAAAAAACAAGCTACCCCTGCTGCTATTGCCAGAGCCTCTGAGCTCGGGGCTGTGGTAGCAGGGACAGTGTGCCCCCCGAGCTGCTATTGCTGCTGCTCGAACTTGCAGGATTGCCTGGGAGCTGTAGCTTTGACATGATGGGGGGTGGGTTGAGGAAAGCCACGCTGCCCTTTCCCCAGGATCAGGGGAAGCCGTGACCAATTTCACAGAGTTTTTTTGTGGTTCTCTTTGATATTAAAATTTTGATTATGTGGCTCTTGGACTTGGGGATTTTGCCCACCACTGCCATACGGTCATTGCAAGATGACTGTGGCCATGGGCATCATCAGAATTTATTTTAGGAGGGTCCATACTCCCTTTCTAACTGTGGCAGGAATGGGCTTGCCCGGGCTAAGTCTTGGCAGGATCCAGGTCCCAACGAGCATTCGCTCAGGGAATTCAGTTGACAGTCCTTTATTCTCCACACCTATACTGTCTCTGGGCCAGATACAACCCAGATATACCCTTGGCTCAGGCAACACCCTCTTCTGGGTGAAGCTCGGTCTGGAGGCAGAGCTCCTTGCTGGCTTCTGCCTCCCTCACAGCTTCTCCTCACATGCACCCACCAGGCAACTCTCTACTTTTAAAGGGCCCGCTCACTGCGCAGCCTGTGGGATCTTAAAGGGGCTGTTCACCAAGCCCCCATGCAGGGTGCATACCTGTGATCCTGCTATACTGACATGGCTACTGCTTTTTCCATGTGTTGTCATGTCACAATGCTTGGAAAGGGGTGTGGCTCCTTTGCCACTTTCTGAGCCTTGTGATGTCAGAAAGAGCCCCTTTGCCTTGCTCATTCCCCCCTCCCAGAAGAGCAGGGCCAGGCAAGAGCCAGGGAGTGCAATTGCATCCCTTTGTAAGTCGCCCAGAGCTGCCTGTGGTAGGATGGACAGGGTAAAAATTTCTGAAATAAATAAATAATTTTGTCCCCGCTCCTGATGCTCATTGCTGTGGTTGCACAAGGTTGTTAGCTTTCATCTTCACCAGCATTGTGTCCTTGAGGAGAGGAGGCCCAGGGGATGTTGTCAAGACCCAAATCTTCCGACCCTCGGAGATTGCTTTTATGTCAGTGCCAGCAGGAACTTGCACTTAGTTTGCTGTAGTTGCAGCTGGTTCCATAGACTACCTTTGGACAACTTGGCATGGCCTGACAGACAGACCACTGGAAGTCTGCATGTCTTGTGTGATTAGGAATGAGGAGCACCTTACAGCTCTGCATGTGAGGCAGGGAATCAAGAAATCCTTAGTTCTATTCCTGGTTTTGACGTGTACTCTGTGGGCTTGAACAAGTCATAACTCCCCTGCATTTCAATTGTGGTTTCCCCATCTTATTACACTTGCTTACATACGAGTGTTGGAAGGATGAATGCTTCTCAGAAAGGGTGCACTACTAAATTAGGGATGGGCGAACACGATTCGGAAGTTCAGAGTTTGACCTGAACTTGGCCTGTTCAGACGACTGAACCCAAACCCAAATCCAAACACGAACAGACCGAACCAAACTCAATTCCGAACATCAAAATGACCAAACAGTTCGGTCAGTTCGGATCGTGTTCGGGTATGTTCGGGTGGCTAAAACATGGTGTCACTGTCAGGTCACTGGAAGGCCAAATGTGGCAGGGAGGGGGAGTCACCTGACTCAGCTGAGGAGCAGACTTTCAGGCACCAGGGGTTGAGGGTGGAGACTGGCTTGGAGTAGCAGCCAGCCTGCCCAATCACCATCCCTTTTCACCTCAGACCACTGGCTTTGCAGTCTGAGATTGGCCACGGGCTAGGCTGCACGGAGCCAATGGGGCTTGCGGTGAGGCGGGCACAGCAAGAAACGAAACTGTCTGCCTGTATATATATATAAACTGTATATATATATACACAGAGAAAGAGAGAGAGAGTAGGCAGTTGTAGGAGTTAGCTAAGTGATAGAGATAGCATAGTGATTTAGTTTTAGTAGGAGTAGGCCTGTGTACTTATTAGAATCCATTTAGTTCATAGCATTTAGAATAGTTAATAGCAGTTATATTTAGTGTAGATAGATAGATATAATATTAGGTAAAAAATTTAAATAAAAACAAAAACAAAAAAACCCCAATATAAAAATAAAAACATTATTTTGGAGGAAGAAATGGAGAAGGGAAGGAGAGGCCGGTCTGCTGCCTGTAGGGGAGGCAATGGGGAATGTGCCAGAGGCCTCCCGAAGGAACATCAGAAGCAGCACCAGCACCTGCTCCAGCACCACCAGCAGCAGAGACAGATGCAGCCTCAAGTCCTGCAGGCCTTCCAGTGCCCTGCGTGGCAGTGGAGGAGGGCACTGCCAGG
>QEPC01003844.1:2634123-2660923 GCA_003113815.1 Sphenodon punctatus | reverse complement strand
CCCGCCCAGCTTGCCGCCAAGCTCAAAGCATGCTTCAGTCCACCTTCCTACCTCCCATGCCATGCTGCCTGTCTGCCCGCCCAGCTTGCCGCCAAGCTCAAAGCATGCTTCAGTCCACCTTCCTGCCTCCCATGCCAAGGTGCCTGTCTGCCCACCCAGGTTGCCTAGCTCAAAGCCTGCCTGCCCTACTGCCTCTCATGCCACGCTGCCTGCCTGCCTGCCTGCCTAGGTTGCAAAGCTCGAACCCTACCTCAGTCTGCCTGACTGCCACTCATGCCACACCACCTGACTGCCTGTCCCGGCAACCAATGTCTGCTTCTGCTAATGCCAATGGCCCCCAGGCCTATATGCTGTCTGTGCCAAGGGTTCTGTACCCCAGGTTGCCGCCAAGCTCAAAGCCTGCCTCAGCCCACCTTCCTGCCTCTTGTTCCAAGATGCTTGTCTGCCCACCCAGGTTGCTGCCGAGAGAGAGAGAGAGAGAAATAAGAGAAAGAGAAAGTCCACCCACTGCTTAAAGGAGAGAGAGACATGATCCCCACCCATGCTGTCACCTGTACTATATGGCCAGAGAGAGAGAGGTTCCCAACTAGAACAAGGGAGATGGGGGTTAGAGGGGGAGAGGTAGATGTATCCAGCTACCCTGGCTGCCACCTTCCAGAACCAGGAAGAATTCCCATCTGAGCTCATGCGCCCAATTCCCATTGCCCACATCCAGCACGCAGCAAACCTACCATAATCAGATGGAATATAACACACAACGTTTTATATGTTCCTGCCTGCGTGCGTTCCTGTAACTGTTGCTACCTCGCTGGCCTCACTTTCAGGCCATGCCTCTGCTCGATGTGGGTGATGAGCCCAGATCTGGTCCCCTCCCTCTGGAGGCGGAATCTTTTGTGGCAGTGCTAAAAAGAGCATAAAAAGATAGAGACATAAGAAGTGCCATACTGTGTTGGACCAATGGTCTGTCAAGCCCTGCTTGCATTCTGTCTCCACAAATGGGTGGACTGGGTGACCAATCTCTCTCTACAGGGGACTTCCATTCCTAACAGGTCATAGGGCAATTCATTCCCTGTTGTTTCAGTCCCTGTGCCTTACCTTGCATGTGGCGACTCTGTCGCCCTTGTCATAAAACCTCCAGACATCCGACCTTGACCACCGGATATCTGGGGGTGTCACTGGCAACCTCGGCCTAGGAGTCCTCCTTGGCCTGGCAGTGGCACCAGTGCTGGGGCCAGCATCCGATTCCTCTCTGAAATGGGAACACATTAAGAACACCAAAGTAATATCATGCATTTATGATGATGCCGCTAGTCCTCCCTCCTTGGGGTGCTAGGGATTGCAACTAGAAAGCACGTGCAAATCCGGCCCTCCTGGGGGTGCTAGGGGATGCTAGGGATTGCAACTAGAAACCCCCTGGCTGGCACGTGCCAATCCTGCCCTCTCTATGGTGCTGCCTGCTAGGGACAGATGGCAATGGAGAGACCCTGGCTGGCACATGCAAATCCTGCCCTTATTTGGGGGTGCTAGGTAGGGATGGCAACTGGAGGGTGGGGATGGCTGGCAGGCACATGTTTGGGTGGGGGTGCTTCTCGTGCTCATGCCTGATTTCTGGAAGATCCCCCCACACTACAGTACCGTCTCTCTCTGTGGCAGACATCCGCTGCTACCCGCTGATGTCCACTGTTTGTGCCTGACTGATGCCCACCACCCATGCACCCACCTGCACGCCAGTGAGCTCGCTCTAATGGATAGAGCCTTAAGTTTCTTGTCCTCAATGTAAAAAAAAAGTTTACAAACCTGGCAGCACTGGCAGCAGCACCTCCTGCGCACACCGGCTCTGGCTCCACTCCTCCATCACTCTATGTCTCTGTTGTTTCTGTCTGCTTGCTTTCTAGCCTGCCTTCTCTCTAACTTTCATTCACTACTGCCACCTTCATTGCACTGAACTTCCTTCCTTTTATGCTTAGGTGACTCTACACAGGTGTTTCCAAATGCAGTGCTGTCCCCTATGGCCACAGCACCTGCATTCTTTAGTCAAAGCATGGGCATAGTCCTAAGTCTGTTGCGGCATTTATGCTGCCTGTGCTAAATGCCCTGTCACAACCGCACACAACAGTCTTCTTGTAAGGGAACTGTACCCTGTTTTGCTGCCAGGATAGTAAACAACCCCATCCTAGGCCAGTCCCCATATGGTTATTTTATTTATTTATTTGTTTGTTTATTTATATCCCGCCACTGGCTAGCAGCAGTTCAGGGCAGCTAACAAACTACATTTTAAAAATAAAAAAATACAGTAATTAGGGATGTGCAAACATGGTTTGTGGGTTTGGCGTTCAGCCCGAACTCGAGGTGTTCGGCCCGTTCACAAACACCCCAAACCTGAACTTCCCCCCGACCGAACCAGCCGAACAAAGTTTGGGTTCTGAACCCATTCGGGTGGGGGGCGGGGGACAGGGGGAACCCAGTTTTCCCTCCCCCATCCCCCATTCAGGCTGCACGGTTGGAAGGGGTGCCAGGGCTCACCTCCCCCCCCACCCAGCATCGTAAAATGTGGGGTTTTTTAAAAAGCCCCACCCCAGGGATTGCCCTACCTGGTGGTGCTGTAGCTCCGGCCCAGAGTCCGGCAGTGGCAGTGGTGGCAGAAGAGGGTCTGGCGGTACTCCGGAGCACTGCCAGACCTGGGCCCACCACCGCTACCGCTGATGCCACCAGACCCAGGGCCGGAGCCTGACCTACCTGGTGGAGCTGGGTCTCCGGCACTGGGTTTGGTGCCAGCAGCGGCAGTGGGTCCGGCAGTGCTCTGGATCACTTCAGGCCTCTACTAGGCCTTCTGGGTCACATGACAGGTCACATGACCCGGAAGGCCTAGTAGAGGCCTGAAGTGCTCCAGAGTGCTGCCAGACCCGCTGCCACCAGCGGACCCAGCCCCAGCACCACCAGGTAGGGCGATCCCTGGGGTGGGTTTTAAAAAAAAAATAACAAAAAAATTATGAGGCTGTGCAGGGTGGGGAGGCGGGAGGTGAGCCCCGGTGCCCCTTCCACCTGCATAGCCTGGAGGGGTGAGGGAAAACTGGAGTCCCCCATCCCAAATGGGTTTGCTCCCCCGAACAGGTTTGGGCTGAACAGCCAGAACCTGAATGGTTTTGGAGGGCCGAATTCCGAACGGGCTGAACACCGAACCCCCTGGTGTTTGCACATCCCTAACAATAATAAATAACAATAAATACAAAAAATGTCATAATACACCATCAAAATGGTGAGGCATAAAAGAACAAAAAGCCCTTCCCTCCCTAACCCCCCACCCCATACCCATCTTCCTCTCCAAAAGCCTGGAGGAACAGCCAGGTCTTATGTTGGAGTAGAAAAGAGGAGAGGTATGGGGCCACCCGGGCCTCCACTGGAAGGGAGTTCCACAGCCTCAGTGTAGCCACTGAGGACACCCTTTCCATAATCGCCTCCTAAGATACCCGGGGGACTTTGAGAAAGGCACTCTTAGATGACTGCAGGGGTGGATCCAGAGCTTGGGGAGTGAGGTGGTCCTGCAAATAGGTAGGGCCCAGGTTATATAGGGTTTTATAGGTAAGTGCGAACACCTTGAATCGGGCGCAAAAAACTATAGGCAGCCAGTGCAGAGAACAGAGTACTGGTGTAATTTGCTCACTGCAACCCATCCCCGTTAGGAGATGAGCCATCTCATTCTGCACCCGCTGCAGTCTCCAAACCATCATCGTGGGTAGCCCCACATAGAGTGTGTTATAATAGTCTAGTCTTGAGGTGATGAAAGCATGGATGACAGTGGCCAGGTGGGAGTCCGAGACCTACGGCCGAAGCCACTGCACCAGATGTAACTGGTGGAACACACTCCTCATCACAGCCTCAACATGGACATCCAGCCAGAGCTGGAAATTGAGGAGCAGTCTCAGACTACGAACCTGAAGGACCAGTGGGGGAAAACCCCCATCAATGATGGGAGATGCCATCCCCACTAACATGGGAATTCAGCTTCAGATGGCTCACCCTCATCCAGTCCTCCACAGCTGCCAAACAGTGGGTGATTTCAGACGTTACGCGGTCCCGATTCACCACAGTGGATTCCTGGTGGGGGTGAACCGAACAACCACCCCCCGTAGTCAAAAAAAGCCCCGAACAGATGTGATGGGACTGGGACCACGGCAGGGAATTGGGCTGCCAGATCACGGCCCGGGGCAGCGCAATAGACATTACGCCGATCCCGGGCTGGGCCGTGGTCAAAGCACCCGGAAGGCACTGGGGTGGCTCGTCCCGGCTGCTGCTGTGTGCCCTTTAAATCTCCCTCCCCGGCCTGTGTTGTTGCTGGTTGTCTGGCAGCGATGCTGTGTGCTTTGTCCCCGGCTGGGAATCATTTTGAGTGATTCCGGCTGGTGGTTGCCGGCCAGATGTTACTTTTTGTTGTTTCCTGCTGGGAATCTATTTGACCACACTTTCGGAGATGGTCTGGCGGGGAGCTCCCAAAGCGTGGTTGATTTTCACCCCATGTGGGTATTGACCATGGTGAACATCTGGCAGCCGCCGAACAGACATTCAGGGCACTTTGGCCCCGCCGTGGGATTGAGCGTGGTTCACTGTGGTTGAGTGTGATCTCGTAACGTCTGAAAATACCCACTGAGTAAGCACTAAAACTGTCGGGTCTGGGTCAGATGAAAATGAGAGGTAGAACTGGGTGTCATCAGCATATTGATGACACCGAACACCAAACCCTTTCTCTGAAAACTGTAGGACCAGTTCTCCAAGTGTAGGTGTCATACATTATGGATAAAATACGTTGTCTCACAAGGGACACTCAAAGACCTATTGACTTCTTAAACACTTAATGTGAAGCTTAAGGCATAGATATAAATGGCTTGTGTGGGTCCTTCTGTAGTGGTAATAATTTCACCTTGAATGAAAAAGGCACTCACAACTTTATGAACGTATAATTAGTTGATTGTATTTGAATCTCAGCCTTGTTTCCTTTTTTACGCATTGTGCCAGTTTTGAGTTATTTTCATTGCAGCTTGTTCCCAATGACTTCAGTGGTAGAAAAACATCTGAAACAGAAAAATCCGAAACCAAAACAAGATCCAAAATTCATAAAGAACCAAAACTGAAAAGTCCGATTCCAAAATCCTCCCCCCTGGAATCCCATCCGTAACAGGTACCCCAAACCCCCTCAGAAGCCCAGAAAGGGAACAGGGATGCACCAAGCTGAGGGCCTGTGCTAAGTGTAACAGGTGCTTAAAAAAACCCTTAAAGCAAAAGCTAAGGAGTAAATGAAGTGTATTGTATATGGAGATGGTTTACCACAATGTAAATAAAAGGCATATTGGTGAGAAAGAGTGGTTGGAGCAGTGATTGGGAGTAGATCCTACACCAATTCCAGGTATGGGACTAAATGCTCACAGGTCCTGAAGGCAGCATAAAGTCTGAGTCAACTTTGTCTTGCCCTAAGACCAGCCCTGTTGAAAGCTTCTTGCTTCAGCTGGGATCCACCCACGGGCAGGGACAAACCAGTGTGTGTATGTGTGACAGGTATCAATGTTTTCCGAGAATGAGCCCATTCTCTCCCTCTTTTCTCCCCTCCACCCCTTTTGTGGCAAAGATAATTGACCCACTGAACAAATGTTGTGAAGTTTCACTAGTCACTAATTAATTGGGGTGGGAAGGAATTTTCCCTCTACTCTCAGATTGGTGAAGTAGGGTGCATGTTTTTGTCACCTTCCTCAAAGGGTGTCTTCAGATGGATGCAAGCCTGGCTACTCCCAGAGCTACTCTGGGGGTGCACCCCCATGTCCAGCCCACCAGGGTCTGTTTTAAATGGACCTGGCAGCTGCTGTTGACCACCATCTGCCCACACTGCGCCTCCCTTCCTCACACCATCAAGTTGCAGACAGATCACCCAATGCTCTAGGCTGCTGCCTGCAACTCTATGGTGTTGCTCAGGCCGATCCCCAGCCAAGAGCAGAGCTGCAGCGGCCATCTGCTGAACACACAGACCGCAGCTCCGCCTTGGGCCGGTACCCAGATTGGCTGGCCTACTCCACTGGCAGTGTTCCTGGGTGTTCGGAGTACTACATGCAGGGCTGCTTCAGAGCAGGACCCCTTCTGTTCCGCCTCACCATCTGGCAGTCTGTCTTTAGACAGATGGGCCACCTGGGGGTGTGGCGGGGCAGAACTGGGGCTGCAGTCCATCTGTTTACACTTGTCCTCTTGGGGCTAATAGGTGTGACATATTCGTTGGGTGCAATTCTTCTTACTTTGCCATTACATACTTAGCAGAACCCAGAGCTAGGGTAGAGTAAACCTAAAAGACTGGAGCTCTGGAGGGAATCTCTTTAAGAGGTTACATGCATGGGAACAGGCCCCTCAGAGTTCTACTGCCAGGGAGGCCTAAGCATGCCCGGAGGGAGTTGGCACTGTGGGCTTTGACCAAAAGTCACTTCCTCAAACCCTCAGAGTGATACAGTCACAATGGCAGGTTGATCTTGTGACCAGTGTATGGGGTGCATGCATGGCTGGCTAAGGGGTCCTTGGAGGCAGTTTCTTAGGCCTTTTTCACACAGACACGCTAACACTGATAAAATGGGTGTTACATTTTATTATACATGTTGCAGGGCACCCATAGAGCACACCAGCAGCCCTGAAACACGTATAATAAAATGTAACACCCATTTTATTAGTGTTAGATTGTCTGTGTGAAAATAAATCTTTGTTTAGTCAAGCTCGTTTAGTCAAGCAAGCAAGAACATTCAAATTTTAGCAGTGAGATGAGTTCACATGAAATCATTACTGGCAGGAGTAACAGATTCTACTACCCCGTTTCTATTATACTAACATGCTATTGTGCAAGACATTTGAATCTTTGTGCATGTTCTCACAAACACACAAATTCGCACAGTCTTCTGTGTTCCAGGGTACCTCTGTCCCTACAACAAAACAGTAGCTACCCTGATTCAAAAAGTAGTAGGTATTTCTGGGCAGGGTAGATTGCATTTACACTGAAAATTCAGCAAGTTGCTGTGGGGTGAGTTGCACAAGGTCCTGCGTTCACTGAGTTTTCCCCATTGTCACCAATGGAGAAAATGCAGTGTGAACAGGGGTTTCACTGCATAGGGAATAACCTCAGTGTGAGGAAACGATTCATACTAGTACACCCGTAGCTATCACAAAGGGATTGCATGGTTATTTAAATTAATCTCTTTAGCAATGACTCAAGTAATTCCTTCAAAGAAATAGTCAGCTAACAGCTTTGTTTTTCCCAGTTGTGAAAAAGGGGTGTTGGAAGATTTGATCCGGAGATTAAATGGACTCTTTTGGGTACCAAGCCTGTCATTTGCAGAAATAACACAAAGGTTAATATCTGTTCATGGCAAGTCCATTAAGCGTTTGAAGAATGCATGAATTAAAGAACTTTCTGAAAGAACCTTTACTTTAGTGAATAATGTTAATTGCATCATAATTGTAGCACCTAAATATAACAGGATAAACATTTCTGCTTCTCAGTAGAATCATAGAATTGGCAGGGTGACATCAGAGGTCATCTAGTCCAACCCTCTGCTCACTGCAAGAAATCTACAGCGACAGCATCCCTGACAGATGGCCGTCCAGTCTCTGTTTGAAAACCTCCAGCGAAGGAGAGCCCACCACCACCGTAGTCAATATGTTCCACTGTCGAACCGCTCTTAGGAAGTTCATCTGCTTTCTTGTAATTTGAGCCCATTTTATATTCTAAAAAGGAGTACAGCCATCAAGTTAAAGACATTATAAAAAGATCATTTTATCATGGTAAAAGAACAAAACAAGACATCATAGCTTTTTAATTGTGTCAATTTTGAGTTAAATTCCTTGGTTTCAGTTGCATCTACGAAAGCTCGTGGGAAGACACAAAACACAGGCGAGTGTTTCTAGAGTGTGTTGATTTAAAGCATGACTTCTTTCATGACTTGAAAGATTTCAAAGTGTGCAGCTTAATTAAAAAAAAAAAATTGAAACGTTTGCATTCTTTACAAAACCTTTTGACCTTTTGGTGACATTTAGTGGTTAAAGGTGATGAGATGACTGACTACTTCACACTTTGCTGAAAAAACCTGGCTAATCCTGACTGGCTTTAACAACCAACTTCCAACTCACTAATGAACTAGAACAACCAGAGGGAAAAATGTGACTTTGTTGCGTGTGGGTGTTTGTTTTTACAGACAGCATATTCAGTTTAATCTTTCAAACTGTGCATATGTAAAATAGGCTCACCCATTCATAAATTCCAGGAAGAAGAGGGAGCACATGAAAAAAACCCAACAGCAACCTGGTAGGGTTACAGGCAGAACAAAGTCTGGCATTCATACAGAAGGGGAAATCAAATGGAGCCATCCATTAACAGGTCAGTGAGAAGTTATTAGAAGAACCCTCCTGTCCCCCTGCCTTTTCTAATGACTGATGACCTGCTGTAATTTCCTAGGCCTGGGCCTCTCAGAATGTTGGCTGTTTGCATTCAGTCAACACGTCACTTTTATAGGCCTGTGAGCAAAACTTTGCTAGACTTTTGAACCCCAGGCCGCCTTCTGTCTGGCTACACCCTCATTTTCTGGAGCCAAAGTCTTTTTAACAACTGGACAATAACAGGTAATTAGGGTAAAGGCTGTTAATCCTCTTCATTAGGCCTTGGGGTTATGTATTCAGAATCAGTTGGGGTGAAGGCTGAATTACTGTTATCAAAGCTTGAGGTTACTGTGTAAAGGGTTGAACTGTGGGTCAAGGAAATGTTAACTGCAGACAAAGAAAGAGCTGGTTAGATAGTGTTCAGATTAAAATCACTCTACTGAGACAGACTTGTTCTGCCTCTGAAACCAAATGAAATGAATTTTATCTCTCTAGATTAAAGGAAAATTAGATCAACTGTTTGGGGGGTGGGTAGGGGGGAGGTGAGAAGAAGATGCCTAATACCTCAGATAGTTTAAAATATCTTTTGATTTATGTCAATTGGAATTTATACTTTCAAGCTAAAAAAAGATGTAAACTGCTGTTGTCCTAAGGCCTCTATTGTAAGTATTGTAATAAAAATTAATTCTGGATTCCAGTGGGATGGCAGGAAAAATGCAGGAAAAATAAATTTCAAAATATAGGGGCCTCTCTTCAGCTCAGGTGACTAATTCAATCACAACTGTGGCAGTAGGGCACAGGGAAAGAGACAATCTTTCAGGGAACTAGCCCCCAAATTATTTTTGTCTTTAACGGTTTAAAACAGCATGTTTTCCAGAAGGGGGTGACCTTAGTACATTCCCACCAGCAATGGAGCTAATGTCCCTTTGCCCCACAGCCCTGCCATCATTCTTGGCTATGTGTATTATTCATCTGTGCGATGCTCACTGGCGTATTGTAAAATTTGGGAGGAAATGGAGGAGGCCACAAATCTGAAAGTTCCATTTGATGATGATCCCAAACTGGCCCTGTTGGGCATCTGGCCAAAAGACTTGCAGAAGAAAACCAACGCCCCGGCATGTAGGATGATGTGCCTGGCTGCAATTCATGTTATTTTATGTGGATGGAAAACGGCTGTTGGTTTCAATATTGATGTATGGATTCACAGATTGTGGTTTGTTTTGTCCATGGAAAGGATTGTGGCAGGTATCCACGACAAAATGGAGGACTTTTGTATGACTTGGAACCCCATCTGGAGGATCATTACGAAACATATCGATATGGACATGGCACCGCTTGGCATACATTTACATAATATCTAATATAGACTGGGTACTTCATTACCCTGACTGTCTGCATTGCAAGTCCTCTCCTCTGCAGAAAATTCCCCCCCACTCTTTTTTTCTTTCTAATTTATTTTGGTATCTATATGATTTCCTTATGTTTCCCCTTTGCAATTTGTATTTGTAATGTTGGTTGTAATGCATTGCCTCATGAATATAAATGGTATGATTTGTAAGGCTGGGTAAACCAGCCGATATTCAAAATGTTCTATGGAGGTAATGGAATGTTAACCCTATTAAAAATAATATCTATCTATCTATCTATCTATCTATCTATCTATCTATCTATCTATCTATCTATCTATCTATCTATCTATATATAAAAACAAACTAATAATAAAAAAAACACAGCATGTTGAATTCTATCTGATGAGGCCTAACCTGGTTGTTTCATCAGGCCTTTGGCGAAGGAGATGGGTGAGGGTGGGTTTTCATTTTTATAGGGGCGGTAAGGGTGGGGCGTTTATTTCCTTCCTCCTCTTTTCCTGGGGAGATGTTTTCTCCCCTTTTTCTCCTCTTTCCCCCTCTTTTTAGATGTTTTATGTTTATGTTGTTTATGTATTTTTTGTGTATTTTTATATTTTTGTACATTATAAGCCACCCCGAGCTGCCTTTGGCAGGAGGGACAGGATATCAAATGTTTTAATTAATAAATAAATAAATAAATAAATAATATTCTGTTTATTTATGGACACTGCACTTCAAGAAAGATGTAGACAAACTAGAGAAGATTTGGAAAAGCTTCTCTGGATGAGACTTTGCTGATGCAATGAGGGCAGCAAAGAAATCCTTCTTTGCAGCCTGCACAGCCACTGCGTAGGCTCACAAACTACCTCTATGATGCAACCGATTGGCTTCAGTGTGAAAATGACGCCACCATCACTCCAACCGCCACTGTTCTTGCTTCAGCAACCGCAGCTCCTCAGTAAACCAGGGAGCCCTGTGGTGCCAAAGCTGAGGAAGTGGATGCTTAGGAGCTGTCTGGTCAATGGCCTCAGTCAGCAAGGTGTTCCAAAGTTCGACGAGGCCATCGAGCATCCAGTCATCAAGATCAGAGGGTAAACTGGGTTATTGTAAGCTGCCCCGAGTAACTGTAAACCGTCCCAATCTGCTGTGTCAGGAGGGATGGGGTATCAAGTTTTTATAAATAAATAAATAAATAAATAAATAAATCCCCCAGAGTAATCCGGAACCTATTAGGTTCTGTCAATCTCTGAGGGCGAACCAACCAAATTGGTTCCACACCCCTCTGGGGGCAGACGTGTGCCGGGAGACAGGCCTGCATGAGCTAATGATCCATCCATGACAATGGCACTGTCAACACCTCCCCCACCAACGGATCCCCCGCCTCAAGGCCAGTGCAAAAAATCAGGTTGAGGGCATGTCCTCCATCATGCGTGGGGTCGATGACCATCTGAGACATGTCCATGGTTGCCATGGTGACTATGAACTCATACTTTGCTCCTCCAAGAGTGGCGTTGGTGTGGATGTTGAAGTCCTCCAAGACTAATGTCTTCAGGGACTGCAACACAACACCCGACATCAACTCCACCAGAGCATGCAGGGATGGAGTCATACAGGTAGGTGCACGGTATACGAGCAGCACCCCTAACTTGTCTCCTGCCAAATCAATCACAAGATGGAGAGCCTCAACACCTGACAAAGCCTGCACTGGATACCGCCTAACAGACAATGACTCCCTAAAAATAATGACTACACTGCTCCCCCACCCCCGGTCCTTCCAACTGTGGCTGATGCTGCACAGAGTATACAGGCAGATCAAGGTCAGCCAAAATAGGCCCCGACTCTGTGTCCAGCCAGGTCTCCATGATACATACAAGGTCGGTTGCAGAGTCCAGTATTAATTCCTGGATAGTCGTTGATTTATTAACAACCGACCTTGCATTCAACAGCAGCAACTTCAGGCCAGAGGTCCTCTGATCCCGCACCACCTCATCATCTATCTGGGGGGTCATGAGGGGAATTGGAACCAAATACCTCTCCCGCCTCATAGATCAACCCCCCCCCCATAGGGACCATAATTCCCCTGCCCTGTCTTGCTTAGGATGTGGGGGATGTGTGCGGTTTTTTAAAAAAGCTTTAAAAAGTTTTTAAATGTTTGTCCTGTTTTTATTTCACTATTATTGTCCTCATTATCGCCATTATGTTCTTTTATAGTCCAAGTATTTGATTGATGTCTGTGACTTATTTTTGTTTTGTTTTGTTCTGCTGTATGTTATACTATAGATATATGGTTTCCTACAATTTGTATTTATTTTGTTATGGTCCTTGGCTGGACAATAAATTATTTACCTACCTACCTACCTACCCACCCTGCCCTGCCATGACCCCAATAACTGGAGGCTCTCCCTGGCTGCCTCCACTGGACCCTCCTCCCCAGCTGTCCCGCCCAGCCAGTGAGGGAGATCCCCACCCACACCCCAATGTCACCTGCTCTCACAAAGTAGCATAATCTATTCCCTTTTTGAACACTGCTTCCCTCCCTCTCACAGGGGAAAAAAGTTCTCCCCACCCTAACCTAGTCCCCATTTCTGAGATCACCCCACACTGGGGAGTAACAATCTCCTCCAACCCCATTCATAACCCATTCCCTCACACCTTCCTCTCACAGAGGAATAAAAATCCATGCTACCACATTGATAGCAACCCTTCCTCTCATGAGGAAGCTAATCCCCCCCCCAATTAACCACCCCCTCCTTACAAGATCCCAAAGCAAATTCCAACCCCCTCAACCCCACCTAGCCACCATCACACCCTCTTTCTTGAAATTCACCCCCCGCCCCCCAATACATTTTTGATTTTGAAGTTTTTGATGTTTTGGAAAGAAAAAAAAATATGGCAGTACATCTCAACCAGTTGGTTGGGATCCATGAGTGACATGGGGTGGGGCCCAGCTGAGGCTGTCTTGGGGGTCCTGTCTTGTTGCTAATGTGTCCCCTCCTGGTTCTTGTTCTGGCCACCTGTGCTGCTGCATACTCTCCAACATTTGACAGAGAGAAATAGGTACACTTTATGCCACATGAATGTGCATGTGTTTATGAACATTTTTATTAGCCCCCTGACTAACTTTCAGGCTAAGCTGGGTGAAAAGGATGTCTGTGTGAGAAGCTCTGGGGTGCAGGACTGATGGTTCCAGTTGCAACTTGTCCTGTTAAAAAGTCAAGATTTTCAAATGTGTGTACTGACGTTGGCTCTAAAGCATTCGTTTTAAAGACACTCAGATGTTCACAAATGGAAGTCATGACAGACCCTTTCAGAATGCTAAAGAATCATATGTCGCAAACACACTCACATCCCTCCTTTCATCTTGATCCCAGTCACACACCTCCCTCCTACGTGGGTGTTACCTTTCTTTGATAGCAGTGCTTATCCCAAGCTTGTTAAGTGAGAAAGACACCACAGATTCACCTCTCACCCCCCCACCCCGCAACCACCCCTGCAAAGAAAAACAATAACAGCAGTCAGGTCTGTTAACATAGGCAGAGAGTTGCAGCTCTTTTCCCATCAAGATTAATAAGGTGCTAATGACCATCTTTGTCTGCTCAACCCAGTACAAACCTACACTGCTGGGAAGGTGGTACAAGATAACAAAACCCATGCAAAAAGGTAGTATGGAAGGGTATGCTCTTAGGGAGAGGAGGGATGTGGCTTCCCACAGTTTCCCCATCTCTCTGGCTCCCACCTTCTGTGGCTTCCAACCTCCTCATTATGCCCCCCCCCCCCCCGCTGCCAAGACCACCTCTCCCTTTCTCCACTCCTCACTGCTGTTGTCTGGCCACTCCTGATCCTAAAGTGGGTAATAGATTTTGTTTAAAAAATGTTTTGGTGGGACTTTCCAACAAAAAGGTTGAGAACCACTGTGTTAGGGTGTTAAAACAATTATTTTCTTAGTATCAAATAGAAAACTCCTTGCAAACTGTGTGCCATAAATGTATCCAACTCTATTTTGAAACTATTCAGGTTCTCTGTTCCCACAACTGTCCCTGGAAGCATGTCCAAGTAGTTCACTGCAGCCTCCCATAGTTAAAAACCTTATTTTAATAAGGAAGTTTTTTAACTAAATAAGGAGCCACTGAAAGTTGTTGGTGCAAGTGCATTCAGCATGGCACAGCAGCCTAAATAGGGAAGTTAAGCCACTGAGAGAGGATCAGAGGTGCATAGAGAAGAATTGGATTTCACAAGGTCACACTGCAGATTGAAAGCAGAGCCGGGAACAGGGCCCTGCCGCCTGACTTCCAGTCCAAAGCATTATCTGTATCACTTCATCTACCTCCAGGATAATGTCTTCAGCACCAAAATATTCAGTGTTTGGAACAAATATAAAAATTGGAATTCACCATAACTCTCTGCCAACGGACACATAATGTAAAGTACCTATCTTATTGCAAGATTATCTGTTCCTTCAAATCTGAAACTGAGATAGTTTACGTGTTTAATTCTGCAGTCCTAGTTTCACTTTCATTCAAGAAATGACAGGTGTTATGTTATAGGCAGGAATCCATGTTCACTGTGTTTTCCCCATTGATGCCAATAAGGGGAAAACAGTGAACGTGGGTGCCTGGTTGTAGAAAGCTTGGGGCTATACAACTGAGGCCAGAAGAGAATGCAATTAAGTATTTCATATTTCCTGTCTGTGAAGTGCTCCTTCTTTTAATACCTCAAATATGTTGGCTTTAGACAGAGGTGTGAAATGTTTGTGAGCCATCAATACATTTTCTGCAGCTGCTTTTTGTGAGTGAGCTCATACACCTTCAAAGACATGCTTTTTGCCTGAGCACTCCTCCGGTTGCCTGATTTATCACTTCGGCGCAACTGAGACAGAGATATAAGATAAATATTATTAGCACTTCCTGTTTGCAGACAATATAGCATTTTTCCTTGTATAGAATGCATGGGAAGGAGGAGAAATGAAGCAGCCTAACATTTATCAGAGAGCAGGACGGTAAGCATTTTTTCTCAAATGCAAGAATAGCCATTTAAAAAATAGATACTAACACGCAGGTCCACCCATCCCTGACATGTGCAAACAGCTGTGTAAGAGTTGTGGTGGGTGTTCTCGTGACCCACCTACCCCACCCACCGCCCCACATGGAGCAACCAGAAACAAGTTGGGTTGCTCCATGTGGGGCATGGGTGGAGATGGGTGAGGATGGGTCTTCACGCCTCACTGGCCTGTGTGGACAGGGCAGCACACTCACCTAAGGCCACGCGAGAGCTAGAGAGGCACAATGCCTGGGTGATAACCGAAACCCCACCCTTGCGATAC
This sequence comes from Sphenodon punctatus, assembly GCA_003113815.1. Lineage (NCBI taxonomy): Eukaryota > Metazoa > Chordata > Lepidosauria > Sphenodontia > Sphenodontidae > Sphenodon > Sphenodon punctatus. The sequence goes on along the minus strand of QEPC01003844.1, from coordinate 2,645,863 downwards.
ATTCCCAGCTCAGACAGGAATACTTAAAGGAAATGTGCCCAAAGAGATGGGCGCGCCGACTCCAACACAACTCATGGCTCCAATCCCCAAAAAGAAAAGAGCCAGAACTATGGACAGACATGGTGACAGTGTCCTGGCAGGGGTGGGTGACACTGCCCCAAGTAGTCGTGAAGGGGGAGCAACAAGACAGCTGACAGGTACCATGTCCCTTGACAGGCGAGCACCAGCAGCTCAGCTACCTCCACCACCACCACCTCAAGAACCAGGCGAACCACAGACACCGTCCCCTCTGGCAGCCAGTTAAGCCAGTGGGATCTCAGGGAGGGACAGGGGGTGGTGCCCTACAGAGCAGCTGCAAAGGGAGATCCAGATGACTGTTGTCAGTTATGCCTTCCCATTATTTTTTATTTATTTACAAACAATTTATAACCCACACCCTCCTGCACATTGGCAGCCCAGGGTGGCATACAACATAAAAATATAACAATAAAATCATTAAAAATCCAACATATCATGTATATAAATAAGATGGGCACATATAAAATATAGGCACATATAAAATATGGGCACATATATAAAATAGCAGCTCAAAACCAGCCCCCACTCTACCCACTCCCTCCTCGAAGGCCCGGCGGAACAACCAAGTCTTACAACACCTACGGAAAGAGGGGAGATCAGGGGAAAGGCGGGCCGCCAATGGGAGAGAGTTCCACAGCCGAGGCGTGGCCGCCGACAATGCCCTCCCTGCTGTTGCCACCCAGTGTACCCGGGGGACCTAAAGTTGGGCACCCCCGGCCAACTGCAGGGGCCATGAAATGACCCAAGGCTTGAGGCATTCTCGCAGGTAACCGGGATCCAAATAGTTTAGGGCTTTATAAGTCGTAACCAACACCTTGAATTGGGCTCGGAAGACAATAGGCAGCCAGTGCAGAGTCCGGAGTACCGGTGTAATGTGCTCGTGGTGACCCGTCCCCATTAGGAGGCGAGTCGCCGCATTCTGCACCAGCTGCAGCCTCCGGACCATCGCCAAGTAGAGTGTGTTACACTAATCCAGTCATGAGGTAATGAAAGCATGGATGATGGTGGCCAGATCCGAGTCCAAGACATACAGCCAAAGCCGTTGCACCAGATGTAGTTGGCGAAATGCTCCTCTCACCATAGCCTCCACCTGACAATCCAGGTGGAGCTGCGGGTTGAGGAGCACCCCCAGAATACGGACCTGAACGGCTGGGGGGGGGAAACCCCACCAATGATGGGAGACACCAGCCTCTCAGCCCTACCCACAAACATCACCTCCATCTTGTCGGGATTCAGTCTCAGATGGCTCGTCCTCATCCAATCCCCTACATCCAGTCCCCTACAGCTGCCAAGCACTGGGTAAGCAAGGGGACTGCCGGGCCTGGGTCTCCAGAAAATGACAGGCAGAGTTGTGTATCATCGGTGTACTGATGGCATCGTATGGCGAACCCTCTCATGACCTCACCCAACGGTTGCATATACACATTGAACAGGAGAAGGGACAGAATGGAACCCTGCGGGACTCCACACGTGAGATTCCGGGGAGTCGATGTACATTTCCCAAGAACCATGCACTGTGTTCTCCCTGCCAGGAATGAGTGGAACCATTCGAGAACAATTCTGCTTACCCTGTCCCGGTCCCGCAGCCTCGCCACCAACATCTCATGGTCAATGGTATCAAATGCCACCGACAGATCCAGTAAGATCAAAATAGAGGATCTGCCCTGATCCAATTCACAGCGCAGGTCATCAATCAAGGCCACAAGTGCAGTCTCCATGCCAAACCCAGAGCAAAAGCCAGACTGCAAGGGATCAAGAAACTCGACCTGGTCCAGATGCCCCTGTAGTTGCCATGCCACCACCTGCTCAATAACCTTCCCTAAAAAGCATTCCGGAACACCTCAGGTTCCATAAGTCTCCGGGGGCAAACCCAACAAACTGACCCTGCACCTTTCCGGAGGCAGACATGTGCTAGGAGACTGGTCTGGAGGAGGTAATGATCTGTCCATGAGAGGGGTAAAACCAATACATCTCCCACCACCGGATCCACCACCTCAAGGCTGGTGCAGAACATCAGGTCAAGAGTGTGTCCCCCCTCATGTGTCAGGCCCTTAACCTTCTGAGACAGTCCCATGGTTGTCATGGAGTCCATGAACTCACACTCTGCTCCCCCTAAACTGGCATCGGCGTGGATATTGAAATCCCCCAAGACCAAAGTCTTCAGGGATTGCAAGACCACCTTTGATACCAATTCTACTAGAGCATGTAGGGATGCTGCGGTACAGGTAGGTGCATGGTATACCAACAGCATTAGAGGTGAGCACCAGCTCTGCTTCCACCCCCGACCACAACCTCTGGGTTGTCCCAGCACACAATGGGTGTTTTTACACACACATTTCTCCTCAATGTTTGCTGTAACATCCTGAACTTTTTGTGTGTTTAAATCATTTGCCCAGATCTTAAACATCCAGATCTTTGAACTTCTGCATGAAACTTCTCCCAGAACTTTTGTGTCTAAAAGGTTCTCCATGTAAACTGCTTTGCTCCAGGCAGCTGTGGTCACTTGGTTTCTATGGCAGCCTGTCACATCTATGCTGCAGCTACTTTAGGCTGCCTCAGGGCAGTGTGTGTGTGAAAAATGAAACCGGAACTTACTTGTGGGCTTGTAAATCCAGAAGATTGAAACATCAGAAACTTTAACGTGTGTGTAAAAATGCCCAATGCCATTCTGCAGTGAGATGGATTGGGTCTTCTACATGGAGAGTGTTGGTGAAGCAGTTGACTACTCCCTGAATGTGGGCACTGTGGCGCAGAAAGGCGCATATCACACCAGAACCAGGATGCCCTTGTTCATCACATTGCCCACATGCAGGGAGGACAGTGAGTAGCCAACTACATCCAAATGAGGTGGGAGAGGGTAGTTCAGGGCAACCCCTCCCCCCCCAATTTCACAGATATTGTGCAGGATACACTGCTATCACAAGCATGAGGGCCTTATCCAGATCAAATTTATTCCTATTCCATAGGAGGCACCACCGTATTTTCAGAACCCCAAAGTCATGTTCAACAATACAGTGGTCAAATCACAGCTCGGCATTGAAGAGCACCCAGGCAGGTGTTCGTGGCATGGGATACGCCTTGGGGGGGTTCGCCCTCCTATAGCTCTGCAGGTCCGGAGTCTGGGGGTGATATTGGACGCAGACCTCCGCCTGGAGGGGCAGGTGGAGGCAGTCGCTAAGGCTGCCTTCCGCCAGTTGTGGCTGGTGCGTAGGCTGCGTCCGTTCATCTCCGGCCCAGACCTGGCCTCCCTCATCCATGCCTTCATCACCTCGAGGCTGGACTACTGCAACGCGCTTTACGTGGGGCTTCCCTTGTGCCTGGTTCAGAGGCTGCAGCTAGTGCAGAATGCGGCAGCTTGTCTCCTTATGGGGACGGGTCGTCGGGAGAATATTACACCTGTGTTCCAGGCTCTGCACTGGTTGCTGATAGCGTGCCGAGCCAGGTTCAAGGTTTTGGTGTTGATCTATAAAGCCCTTCACGGTCTGGGCCCCTCATACCTCAGGGACCACCTCGCCCTCCGCGTCCCAGAGCGGCTCCTTTGGTCCACCGGGGGTGCCTTCTTGGAGGTCCCCCGTGTTAAGCGGAGGGCCACAATGGAGAGGGCATTCTCTGTGGCTGCGCCGCGCCTTTGGAACTCCCTTCCGGAGGAAGCCCGCCTGGCTCCAAGCCTGTTGACTTTCCGGTGAAGTTGTAAAATCTGGCTGTTCACCCAGGCCTTTGGGAAGGGTAGGAGGGTGGGGTAAGGTTTTTAGCTCCCCTACCTTATTTATTGTTAAATGGAGTCCGGGCCTTGTTGTATAATAATTTTATATATGATTTTTGTTATTATCGATGGTTTTAAATTGTTTTTATGTATTGTATTTTTTTATTGCTGGAAGCCGCCCCGAGCTGTTCACAGGAGGGGTGGGGTAAAAATCTATAAAATAAATAAATAAATAAATATTAGCCATGGCATAATTGAATAGGCTGGTTCTCCGTAATAACGGAGGTTTTTAATAGTTTGTTTGTTTGTTTGTTTATGTTGATCCTGCTTGTTTTATTAAATATTTGTTGGTTTAGTTCTGAACAGCACTGTCAGTGTCCTCATTTCTTCAGGGGGTGATCTGGTCTCCTCAGCTGGGTGTGGTTGTGGAGGGAAGGTGTTGGCGGGGATTGTCTTGGGCCTGTCGATGTGTGTTTCCCACCATGCTGTTCTCTTATCAGTGCATCCCTGGATTGGCCACTCCGATGGCCCCTGTCATAACACTTTGGGCTGCTTATGTGGGTCATTCTGTGCCTTGTTCATTGCCCCCAGCCTGACATCCCTGCCAGTTTGGGCTAACCTCTCTGGGCAGCAGGTGTATGAGTGTTACCTCCCATTAAGCTAGCTCTACTTTGGGATCACTGTGACACCATTTTGACCATATACATGTTGTGGGGCTGTAACACTGTGCCTTGTGCATCCCTGCACCATGCATTGCACATGTCACAGTGGTGTTGCAATGTGTGTTATGGTGGAGTTAGCATTTCGTCTGTTCTCATCTGATGTGTCCTGCGGTTGGGTCCATGCACGTTTTGGAGTGGCCCATTTTCTGGGCACGGGGGTGGTGCTGCTTTTTGTCCCTCCTGGAATGGCTTTTTGGGCCCTCAGAGTCCCTGCTGCCTCCCTTTTTGTTCCTGTGCTGTCCGTGGGTTGCATGCTGTAGCAAGGAAGTTTGTGCTTCTTGGCGCCCGGCTGTCTCACAGGTGTCTGACAGCTCAGGCACTGCTTGTTTTGCTCTACTGTGCCTTCCCCCAAACCTCCTCCCTCAACCCACATTGGTTCTGGCTGGGGATGGGCAGAGATGGCAGCTGTGGCTTCACATGCCCTTAGTTTGCCATGTTGTCACGTCATGTAGGAGGGGTGTGTGTGCGTGGTCCTCCTTGTACCAGCAGAGCGGCTGTCACTGTAAAGGGTGAGGGTGTTCAATCAGTGGAGGGCTGGGTAGTTGGGGGTTGAATACTTGGGTGCCATGACCTCCCATGACCTCCCTGACTGGCGCCCATTTGAATCCCTCCCCACTCACCCAAGGTGTGTAAGCGGTGTGTGGTTATTCCACCCATCCCCCACAGACCTTCCCCTCAGCCGTGTCTGTTTAAAAATGGCCAATAATGCAAAACCTAACTGAGCATGATTTGATTTTCAGTCTTCTGCTATCAGAAGAAAAAGTGAAAAAACACCATTGTTTCTACAGAGGGCTAAATAGTTTATTATAGGCAGCATTGTACAGAAAATAGGTCACCTCGCTGGTCCTTGAGAGATCTAGATGACAGTGGGTGTTTTCAAACGTGACTGTGGCTGGCTTAGCACACTTCAGCGCAGTTTAACCCGGGGGGCACTGTCATGTTAGTTGGCACCTGCCAGATGTTTGCATGGACTGCATCCTGACTGTGGTGGGTACTAGCCCAGGCTGTCACAACCTAGGCTAGCTGCCACCACAACAGGGATTCTGTTGCCCGATTGGGAGTAAAGCGGTCTTTTACATGTGAAAGCCTACTTTACTTACCCCAGTCCAGAGTGGTGAGCATGGCAGTCATCATTGACTGCCATGGCTGCCCATCAGGGAGGGGGGTGGGCCACTAGGAGCAGCGCATGTGTGGGGGTGGGTGGCTGCACATCTGCCCAGTTCCCTGCCCTCCCCAGTGGCCGGGCTCCTGTCACATTAGTTCAGGGGCCTGACTGAATCCTGACTACGGTGGTGGCCCAACCCAGGAGGTGGTAAGTCTGTGGTGGTGTCTGAGCGCCATCACATTAATTTTTACCCAGTGACTTGCTGTGAGACCTCAATCAAATCACTGTAGCTTGCAAGCTGTGTCAAGAAGGGACACTCCCTTGCTATGCATTTGCATATTGTTACTCACTAGGGGTGGGACTTTTGTCAAAATCTCGGTTCTCGGTTTCTACCAGTATCCATTTTTTAACATTGCATTTTCCCCCAATGAGAAAACTGCATGTTAAAAATCGGATAAAAAACCAATGCAAAATATCCGATAGTGAGAAAAGAATCGAGATATTGGATTAATCCAATAAAGCCATTATCAGGTACTTTCGGTTCTTGTCAATACTGAAAGTTCCATCCCTATTAAGCACAATGGGGCACTGATCTTGCTTAGCACCTCTAAGGAGTAGGTAATACTAAGAATCAGAGCCTGTTTAAAGAATTCTGTCAAAAATGTTTTTTCTCCAACAGAATATTAGCTTTTCACTTGAATATTATTTTTGTGTGTGTGAATGTGACAAAAATGTTCAGGTTTTTTTTTTTAAAGTATACTTTGGACAAAATGAGATATGCAATGCTTTCAAAATATTTTTTGGGAAAACTGTCTCAAACGGCTCTACAAATACTAAACTCTACTTTTAAATAACCCTTAAAAAATGCATAAGAAAATTATATTTACGGTAACCAAGCCAAGAATGTGTACCTGAGTCCTCGCATCCTCATGAATGTCACATCCCTTGTCTCTCCCTCTGTTCCCCCTGTTCCCTCTGTTCCCCCTTCCCTGTCTCCCCTCCCCGTCTTCAGATTGTAAGTTCGCGGGCAGGGACCGTGTCTATCTTGTTTTTTGTAAAGCACCAGGTACATTGCTGGCGCTATATAAATGCTTAAAATAATAATAATAATAATAATAATAATAATAATATATTTGAAAACTTAAACTGATAGAAGAAACAAAGTGACAGAAAATGCATATTTCTATCTAATCTGACTGATCACTGGGAAGGTAAAGAGCTTTCCACTTTCAAGACAAAAGTAAAACCATTGGTAGTAGCTTTCCCAATGTTGATTTTGATTTAATAATACCTTTTTTGAATGGCCCCATGATAGCATTGTTTCAGTCTCTTTCAAAAATCCTGCAGGGTGGCAGGAAGCTGTAGTGCATTTGAAAAATCTTCATTAGTTTAAACAGTTCTTAGGCTTGTGCTCTGTGGTTCCTTCTTCAGCTACACAGAAGAGATTCAAATTGGAAAGGCAGATTCCTCCGCACAAATAATATAGGATACAGTGACTCCAAAACCTTCTTCTCTTCTCTCACTGATCCCTAGGAAGGTGTTCTGTAGGTACTGAGTAAGGGAACAAAATTCCATGGGCCAGGACATAGCTGTGTGTGTTCTCCAAAGCATTGTCCATTCACAAGTCACTGAGGATGTCCCATTGCTGAGCTCATCAGTGTTAATTTTTGTGATATATCTTTTGTGAATTGTGGAGAATGAGATGGTAGCTGAGCTGTGTGAATGCTCTGAAATCCATGGCATTTTCCCGCAAGGTTTTTAAAGCCTTCTTATATACAACACTCTTGTTGCTTGATAAGTCTCTACCACAGTGGCATTCAGACCTCTTCTACAGAGGGCTAAATATTTTTCATAATGGACTTCCATGAGCCATTGTTTCCCATGGCGTTGTCATTATTGCTTATACCCTTGCTGTTGTTGCCACCATCCTCACTCTTCCGCCTCCCCTAGGGGGAGCAAGTTAGTCTTGCTTGTTTTATTCCTAGCAGATGTAAGTAGTGCCAAGTGTTTTTCATAGGAAGTCAGCATTTTCATTCATGCACGTTGTTTATTTCAAGATTTTTTTCATGGCCACATGAAGAGGCTCTCAGGGCTGTAGGCAGCCCATGCACCCTGTCTACCAAGTCTCTACAGTCTCTGTCACTATCATCTGTAACGGTCTGTATGTACCTGTTGCTCATGTTTCTCCTTTTAAGGATCTTCAGAGACGCAAACTTGTGATAGAGAGAGGGAAATAGTTGTGAGGATATAATCAAGGAAATCACCCTGACTGATGGAAGATGTTGCCGTGTTCACTTTAGAATCACAGCAGCTACTGCTTTATTAAGAAGGAGCTGGTGGAAGACAGGCAACCCGATGACAGTTGTGAAGGATCTGTAGCACTGCTGACCTGCATATCTTTTTAAGGGTGTAATGCTCTTCTAGCAGCTGGCTTACATTCCGGAAACTGGGAGCTCCCAGTGAACTCCTGACCTCTTTGCTTTGTTTTCTCTTAAATAAATTGGTGCTCACTAATGACTTAGCTAGTGATGTGGGTTTTCTGGAAAATTTTGGATCAGAACATTTTCCAGTGCAAATTTTCTGAAAAGTTTTCCAATGCCGTAAATCAATTGGGATTTGATTTAGCATGTTTATTTGACTTGTACTTAGTAAACAAAACTCAAAAAGACTAAAGTACACTGTTAATTTTATGTACTGGGTAAGTATCTCAAAAGTTTTTACAATAGCCAAAATTAGTTGAACTGAAATAAATGAAGGAAAAAGATCAATAAAGTGCACTTAATGTGGATTAAATGTTCAAAAAAATTCAAAGCTTTACTTGGAAATTATTTTTATTGGAATTAGGTATTGGTATCCATTCATTATGTTACTGATTGATTTTATGAAACAATGCATTTTTAGAACCAGAAGATTTCCCCGAAAAATATAGTGGAAAATATAGTGTTCCCACACCACTGTAGTTGAAAAAGGCCATATTGCTTAAAAGCACCACTTCTCATCTATTACTGAATCCACATGTTGTTGGCAGAGGAGAGCCACTCATGTCCACCCTTTATTGAATTGAATTTAGTTAGTTAGTTGAATTTATTGTCCACACCCTCCTGCCATTGGCAGCTCAGGGTGGCTCACAACAATCAAGATAATATAAATATAAATATAAATATAAATAAAAAGAACTGTAATATAGATTAAAGATACAAAGGTGAAGTTAAAATACCATTACTCCTTTCCCCAACCACCCACCCGGGCCATTACCCATCTCCATCACGAAAAGCCTGGCATAACAGCCAAGTCTTACACTGCTTGGAGGGAAGGTCTGGGGCCAGGCAGACCTCCATTGGGAGGGAGTTCCACAGCCTAAGTGTGGCCACCGAGAACACCCTCCCTATGATCACCACCAGAGAAACTTGGGTGACTGAAGGGCATCCTTGGCTGACTACATGGGCCGAACCAGGACCCAGGGGGTGAGGCAGTCCCGCCAGTAAGCAGGGCCCAAACCATGCAGGACCTTATAGGTCAAAACTAAACCTTGAATTGGGTTCCAAAGATGATAGACAGCCAGTGCAGAGAATGGAGCACTGGTGTGATGTGCTCATGATTACCGGTCCCTATAAGGAGATGGGCCGCCGCATTCTGCACCAGCTGCATTCTCCAAACCATCACCAGGGGAAGCCCCATGCAGAGCACATTGCAATAGTCCAGTCATGAGGTAATGATGCATGGATGATGGTGGCCAGGTCAGAGTCTGAGACATATGGCCGAAGCTGCCGCACCAGATATAATTGTCAGAAAGCACTTCTCACCACAGCTGACACCTAGGCGGAACTGAAAGACGAGAAGCACCCCCAGACTATGGACCTGAGGAACCAGTGGAGGGTGAACCCTGTCAATGATGGGGGCCCCCACTCCATCAATCCCTCCCAGCAGCATCACCTCCATCTTGTCAGGATTCAGCTTCAGATGGTTCACCCTCATCCGGTCTCCCACAGCTGACAAACACCCCGTAAGCATCGAGACTTCCAGGCCTGGGTCAGCTGAAAATGAGAGCTAAAGTTGGGTGTCATCAGTGTACTGATGACACCATACAGCAAACCCTCTCACGATCTCACCCAAAGGATGCATATACACATTGAACAGGAGAGGGGACAAAATGGAGCTTGCGGGACTCCACACATGAGGTCACGGGGAGATGACGAGGAATCCCCCAGGACCACCCACTGAGTTCTCCTGGTCAGGGAGGAACAGAACCATTTGAGAACAATTCTGCACACCCTGGCTGGGTCGCACGAGTGAGTCACCAACTTCTTGTAGTCAACAATATCAAATGCAGCCAACAGATATAGCAGGATCAAAAGGGTTGATCTGCCCTGATCCCAACTCACAGTGCAGATCGTTGATCAAGGCCACAAGTGCAGTCTCAGTGCCAAAACCCAGACAGAAGCCGGACTGTGAGGGATCCAGAAAACTGACATGATCCAGATATCCCATAACATGCTGAGCCACCACCCATTCAATAGCCTTCCCTAAAAAGGGAAAGTTAGAGACTGGCTGGTAGCTGGCAAGGGAGTCAATGTCAAGCAATGTTTTTTTGAGCAGAGGTTGCACCACCACCTCCTTGAGGCAGCCTGAAACTCTGCCCTCCATAAGAGAGGCATTGACCACCCCTGTCGGCAGCGGCTCCAACATCTCTTGGCTGGCCTTCACCAGCTAGGATAGGCACAGGTCCAGTTCACAACAGGTAGCTCTGACTGCCCCAAGGACATCTGCTGCATCAGTGGGCGACACCCACTGAAACCAATCCCATATAACAGGATAAGGCGGGGCTTCTATTACCTCTGGTTCTCCTATTGCATCAAGTGCGGTGTCGAAGTCATGATGAACTTGAGCAATTTTATCCATGAAAAAGTCGTCAAATATGTCACAGCAAGCACTGGAAGATTCCATTTCCAGGAGGAGGAAGGCCGGACTGACTAGCCCCCTCACCACCCAGAAAAGTTCATCTGGACGTGACTTTGCAGATGCTATTTGAGCAGCAAGGAATGCCTTCTTTGCTGCCCGCACAGCCATGACATAGGTTCTTAAACTAACTCTATGTTGCAGCAGCTCAGCTTCAGCATGAGTGCGGCACCACTGTTACTCCAGCCGCTGCCCTTTATGCTTCATCCATTGCAGGTCCTCCATAAACCAGAAGGACCTGTATTGTCGGCGCTTCAGGAGCAGATGCCTAGGAGCGGTTCGATCGATGGCCTCAGTCAGCAGATTATTCCAGAGAGCTACAAGGTGGATGGTCATCGAGAGTGGACGGTCATCGAGGTTGGAAGGTAGCTCCCCAAGAGCATTCAGGAACCTCTCCAGTTCCATAAGTCTCTGGGGATGAACTATCCAAACTGGTTTTTCACCTTTCCAGGGGCAGACATGTGCCAGGAGACCGGCCTGAAGGAGGTAATGATCTGTCCATGACTAGAGCACAGCTGACACCTCCCCAACCAACGGATTCCCCACCTCAAGGCCAGTGCAATATATCAGATCTAGGGTATGCTCCCATTAAGTGTTGGGCCAACAACCCTCTGAAACAGTCCCATGGTTGTCATGGTGGCCATGAACTCATGCTCTGCTCCCCCAAGTCTGGCGTTGGTGTGAATGTTGAAGTTCCCCAGGACTAGCACCCTCAGGGACTGCAAGATCACCTCTGACAGCAGCTCCACTAGGGTGTGCAGAGATGCTGCCATTCAGGTAGGTGCATGGTATACTAGCAGCAGTCCCAGTCTGTCTTCGGTCAAATCAATTACAAGATGGAGGCCTTCAATACCCCAATATAGGGTGATTTCAGACATTACATTTGTGGCATTCACCACAGTCAACCTCAGTCAAATGCGGGTGGTGGTGAAAGAGCCGTGCACGTCTGTTGGCCCACATCCAGATGTTCACCACAGTCAAACATGGGCCGGGGTGAACCTAACCACTAGGGGTGGGACCCCGGGCCCATTACCAGCTACCGGATTTACCGGTTACCGGTTCTGGGAAAACCGGATTCCCGGATTAAATCCGGTATACCGGTACCGGATTTAATCCATTGGTTTCAATGGGGCGCTGTGTCCCCATTGAAACCAATGAAATATCCCTCCCCCTCCC
>QEPC01003844.1:2600872-2624439 GCA_003113815.1 Sphenodon punctatus | reverse complement strand
GAGCGACGCTGGCGTCGGACTCGGTCTGTCTCCGATCGTCTTCTCCATAGGGCCCATTTGCGGTCCTATGTGGAGGCTGTGAGGACGGCGAGGAAGGAATTCCTCGCCGTCCTCATAGCGTCTGCGAAGTCGCGTCCAGCGGAGCTATTTCGGGTGGTGCGGGGGCTGGTTAGTCCGGCCTCCCTCCGCCTGGATGGGGACTTGTCCCGGGCCCGCTGTGAGGAGCTTGTTATCTACTTCGCAGACAAGATTGCTCGGATTCAGGCCGACTTCGATGCTGGGTTGATAGCAGTAGGGGAAGAGCGCAGGGGGGTGGAGGGTCCGTCTGTGCCATGTGTCTGCTAGAGACATGGTAGCCCACACACTCCAATTCTGGGGTGCAGACTTGCCCTGGGAAGGGTTAACAGTGGTGGAGGCATGGGCAGACATGGCCAGAGCACACCAAGCAGAGATAGCGTGAAACCAGGGACAGCCATGGGAAAGGGACGCAGACAGTGGATCCACTCACTGTTCAAAGGTCAGAAGATAACGGTGGCATGCCAAGGAGGGAGATGGGAAAACAAGGCATGGGGGGTGAGTCTAAGAGGTTCATGTAGGCCACAGCCGCCAAGGCACTACCATTCAAGCAAGGGGTGGCGGGGTGGCCCTTGACACTACTTCATGGAGAGGACAGCGGATACTAGGGAAAGACACCTGCCCAAGGCAGGAGCCCATGCACAGGTGCACACACCATAAAGGGCAGAGAACCTATTGCCTGAAAACTGGCCGGAGGTGTGTGCAAATGCTCCACTACAAGTATTCATGAGCAAGGCACCACCCACCCCATACAGGTGGGGTATGGGGGAGTGGGTAGGGTGAGGGAGGTGCTGGCTCCTCTGGTAGGGGGGGTCTGCCCTCCCATAGCCCAACAGGTTCGGAGTCTGGGGGTGGTTTTGGATACGGGCCTCCATTTCGATCGGCAGGTGGAGGTGGTGGCTAAAGCCGCCTTCCACCAGCTGTATCTAGTATGATGGCTGTGCCCATACATTTCCGGGCTCGACCTGGCCACTCTTATTCACGCCTTCATCACCTTGAGGCTAGACTACTGCAATGCGCTCTACGTGGGGCTTCCCTTGGTTCTGGTTCCCCTGGTTCGGAGGCTGCAGCTAGTGCAGAATGTGGTGGTCTGTCTCCTTACAGGGATGAGACAGCAGGAGCATACAACACCTGTGCTCTGCACTCTGCACTGGCTGCCTGTAGCGTACCGAGCCAGATTCAAGGTGTTGGTGTTGATTTATAAAGCCCTACGCGGTCTGGGCCCCTCATACCTTGGGGACCGCCTTGCCCTCCACGCCTCAGGGCGATCCCTGTGGTCTGCCAGGGGTGCCTTCTTGGAGGTCCCCCATCTTAAATGGGGGGCCACAATGGAGAGGGCGTTCTCGGTGGCTGGGTCACTGCTCTGGAACTCCCTCCCATAGGAAGCTCGCCTGGCCCCAGGTCTGATGGCTTTTTGTTGAGCCTGTAAGACCTGGTTGTTCACCCAGGCCTTTGGAGGGGAGGGTGGGATAGGGTGGGGGGATTTGGGGCGGGGGTAAGGGGTGTATAGAAAATGTTGGGATTATTCTTTTAACTACTTTTACTTGAAGATGTTTTTATGAGTTTTATTATTGTTTTATTTGTTGTGAGCTGCCCCGGGATGCCGTAGGCATGAAGGGACAGTCAATAAATGTAAATAAACAAATCAATAAATAATTACAGTGGGTGGATAGCTGACCCAATCATAGCAATGGCCAGCACCTGCTACGAATGGGCAGGGCCTGCACAGTCCTGATCAGCAGCACAGCTGTGCTAATTAACATGCTCCTATATAGCTGGAGAGGGAGCACCTGCACCCTGGCAGTGGTTTGCCTCAGAGCAGTATGGTATACAACACACCTGTGCTCAGGTTAGCCTGTCTGCTCTCTCATGCTGTCAGCCACACCATGGATGTGAGGCAAGTTGCTGCCCATCGGCTCCTACTCCACTGCATCACGAAGTGGTATCGACAGCACGAGATGCACATGGTAGCATGTGCAGACCTTTATGAGCTATCCTGCATGCTTCTGGATTCCCTGGCAGAGCTGCAGGGCTCCATCTTCAGGGATGCATACAGGTACCGGCAGGAGAGGGCTAGTCGCTGTGCGCAGGACAACCTCCGGACTGTCACATGGATCATCTCTGTATGGCACCAGAACAATGCCCAGCTGCGGAATATCACCTGGAGCCTGCAAAGGTGCCTCGCTGCAGTCTCCAACGGCATCTACCTGACCATGCCCATCGAGTGCTACCACTGGATTTTTCAAAGGGCAGCACAGTGGTGGGTGAGGGTCCTCCCGGTGGCTGTGCTCGTGGCTGCTCCTGCTCCACCTCATCCATGGTGTGACCCTGGTGCTGTCCAACTGTGAGCCGGTCTCTTTAAACGTCCTGCAGTGGCCAGGTTGCCTGACAACCACGTTCAGCGTGCTCCCCTCCCTTCTGGGCAGGGCTATAGGACCGCAGCACGGGTGAGGGTGAACTGACGTGACACTGCACCTCATCACACTTTGCTACCATGGGATGTTCCTCCTCGGTTTTCCAATTTCCAGAAGCATGGTCGGGGTTACCACAGTCTGGGGTGAAGCAGGCTATGGTGTGGTGAATGGCCCGGGGCCGCCAAACACACGTGACGGTGGTTTTCCCCCCAGGGCGGGGAAGTGTGTGGAAAAGTATGGCATCATCACATCTGAAAACACCGTCTGTCACCATCATTCAGTCAAGGTAACAGGGACCTGAGTTCACTGCACCAAAACATCTTAAATTCTGCAACCGGTGAAGCCAAATTCTGCAAATTCACCGCGAGCATTAATATTTGCATAATTTACTTGATTTTGCTGGGAAGCAAATTTGCTGGGAAGCAAATTTGCAACAGGTGGGAAGCAAATTTGCATGCTGGGAAGCAAATTTGCAACAGGTTTGACATAGACTCACAACTTTGCTAATCAAACACAACTCAAATCCTCTGGAATTTCAGCAACCCAGAATTCCCACCTCATATTAAAACCCCAGACCTCCCTCACCCAAACATAGGGCCTTCAGACTCCATCCACCCACATTTCATCTCCCAGGGGCCTATTTACCCTCGGGTCATGGTCACACCTCCTGGACAGACGGCAGCTGCAGCAGCAGTTTTAGTTTGGGGGTCAGGTGACAAGTTTATGCCTGAGCCAGGATTTAAAGATCCTACAGACAGCCCCCACTGCAGTGTGACTGCAATTTCAGCATGGTACTGCGAGGATTAGCTGATTCTGCGAGGACTGGCTGATTCTGCAAAAATCAGTGCAAATTGCAGCAACGCAGTCAACTCGGGTCCCTGGTAATACCTCAGTCAGCTAGTCGTTCCACTGATTTTAATGAGATTACTCATAGAGGAAAGGTATTGCACTACTAAAGAGAGTAAGGATAGCAGAACTTGAACTTGAATGAGAACTGAACTAGTTTGTCACCTTTACAATCAGTCAGTCCTCAACAGGGGTGAAGCATTTTGGCTTTGTATAGTAACTTTTATTGTCCCCTTTGACAGATGCCAGTTAATTGTTTCAGAGAAGTTAGTCTAGTGTCCCAGGGAAAGACCATATTATTTAGATTTGTTCTTATTTTGTCCTGTCATGTCATGATTAATTTGTTTTACAAACTTCATTTACAACTTTTATTGACTACTGTTATTATTTATATAATGCCACAAATTTGCCTGGCATTAAATAATCATGAATTAGAAGTAAGTCCCCACCCCAGTGAGCTTACAGTCTAGGAGAGGCAAGGGAGGGGAAACAGGGAGAGGGGACCATAGAGAGAGACAGGGATACATTCATGAATTTGAGAAGTTGCAGGTGCATGTGCTAAGCATAGTTACAAGGGAGATGGGAATCCCAAAAGGACAACAGATGGCGCATAAGTGAGTAGCCTGTGGGGGGGAAAGCCTAATGGAAGAGAAAGGGTTTTTAGGAGGGGTTGGGAGTAGATTAAGCTATATAGACTATTAAGGCAAGATGCCTCGGCCCACCTTTTGTGGGATAGAGGTCTCTGAAGAAATCATAAAAGGGTAAGAGTTTCTGACATTTTTCAATATGCTGCCATAAACTACGTTAACTTTAAAATGAAAGACGCTTCTCAACAGAGGTTGTTTTTGTGTTTATAAGCAGAAGGCATTATCTTGTAGATAGACAAAGGAAGATATTTATTCAATTTCTCTTTCTATAAAAAATACAGCCCACTTACTAAAATATTCATGTCAGGGGCGGCTGGTGGCTTTTTAGTTTGGAGGGGCAGTAAGGCCATCTGGGCTGCCGGCGAGCCAGTGGGCGAAGCCAGGGCAACGGTGGGCGGAGCCAGGGCAATGGTGGGCGGAGCCAGGGCAACGGTGGGCGGAGCCATGGCATAACCCAGTAGCAATGATTTCCCATGGTGAACATCAGAAGATGGAAGAAAACACAGTAGTCTAAAATGCACTTCAAGCTTAAAATGAATAACGTATAAACCCCAAGCACAGGGAAACAGTGACGAAACAGTGGCACAACCCAGCAGCACATCAAGCTTAAAATGAATAACGTATAAACCCCAAGCACAGGAAAACACTGGCACAACCCAGCAGCAAGGAGTTCCCACAGATGGAATAAAACACAGTCTAAAATGCACATCAAGCTTCAAATGAATAACGTATAAACCCCAAGCACAGGAAAACACTGGCACAACCCAGCAGCAAGGAGTTCCCACAGATGGAATAAAACACAGTCTAAAATGCACATCAAGCTTCAAATGAATAACGTATAAACCCCAAGCACAGGAAAACACTGGCACAACCCAGCAGCAAGGAGTTCCCAGGGTTGACATCAGATGGAAGAAAACACAGTCTGTTGCAGGGTGGGATGCAGGGTTGGGGTGGATTTGACACTGTCGGAGACAGGACACTGGGCTGGATGGAGCATTGGTCACTGACCCAGTCTGGCATGGACTGTGACACTGTCGGAGACAGGATGCTGGGCTGGATGGAGCATTGATCTCACCCAGTCTGGCACTGACTTTGACACTGTCGGAGACAGGATGCTGGGCTGGATGGAGCATTGATCTGACCCAGTCTGGCACTGACTTTGACACTGTCGGAGACAGGATGCTGGGCTGGATGGAGCATTGATCTCACCCAGTCTGGCACTGACTTTGACACTGTCGGAGACAGGATGCTGGGCTGGATGGAGCATTGATCTGACCCAGTCTGGCACTGACTTTGACACTGTCGGAGACAGGATGCTGGGCTGGATGGAGCATTGATCTCACCCAGTCTGGCACTGACTGTGACACTGTCAGAGACAGGATGCTGGGCTGGATGGACCATTGCTCTGACCCAGTTCAGCACTGACTGTGACACTGTTGGAGACAGGATGCTGGGCTGGATGGACCGTTGCTCTGACCGTCTGGCACTGAAGAGCCTAGGGGTGGGATGCAGGGTGGGGGTGGATGCGAGTGTGGGGTGGGGTGGAAAGAGCCATGGGGTGCGATGCAGCAGGGTGGGGGGTGGGTGCAAGTGTGGGGGGTGGGGGGAAGAGCCTAGGGGTGGGCTGCTGCGGGCGGCGGGGAAGCGGCGGGGAGGTTTTTTGTTTTTGTTTTACTTTGAGTGGGGGCGCCTGTCGGGGCGCTTGGGGGGGTCAACGCCCCAATGCCCCTTAAGGGGAGCCGCGCCTGATTCATGTGATAAAAAATAAACAAGTATGCAAAATTTAAATTCTGTACCTACTAAATGTAGAGTGTCAAGCAAAGTAATCTTTGGTATCTTTGAGCCTGAAGGCTATAATTATGACTATTAATTATTTATTGTTTATATAACACCGGCAATGATGTACACCCCCACCCCTTACTTACTGCATGCTAGCCATGCCATGTGCTTCCTCTCCTGTCCATCTCTTTCACCCTCTAGTCTCTTGACAATCACTGGTCAAATTATTTATAGCAGTTCATCAAATACCAAGTGAAGAATACCAAGCTGGCAAGTTATAGGCTCTGTGGCTAATTCTAAGGCCGTTTTTACATGGCCCCGCTGGGTGGGGGATCTGTGGGCGCGCTTGTGCGTGCGCAGTGGGTGGGTGAGGTGTGCATATTGGTGCACATGCATCTCCATGCACCTCCATTTTCATGGGTTGCTCCGTGTGTGTTGATGAGTTTGGGGTGCTCTGTGCATGTTTGACGGGAGCGCGCATGTACTCCCATTCACTGCGTATGCACCCGCCAGGTCCTTCACATGGGACTCACCCACTCATGAACACCCAGATTTCTGGGTGGGTGCCGCCCATGTAAAAAGGGCTTAAAACGATGTGTGGATCTCGCATGTGTCCCCGGTATGGGGAATATGACATGTGCAATAACCCCCCGTAAATTGCACGCACATTGTCCTCTCATGTTACTAATCCATATAATGTGAATGCATTAACTCATTCATGGCTACTTCTGAAAAAGTATGAAAATCTGTAAAGCACAAACTATTTCCAATAGTTGGAATAGTTGTTAGTTCCAATAGTTGTTAGTGAGGCTGACCTTCATTAGAAAACAGACAAGACACTTATTTGCCTGGTACAACTGTATATACATAGCAGCTAATAAATATGCCCGTCTTTTGTGTCCTCTCAAGCTGTTCAGTACAATATATCAAAATATAAATACACTTCATGCTTCTATGGTGTGGTCCAGTCAAGACTCTAGAAACCCTGGAAGTTCTGAAAAATTCTGAACTCTGATTATGAGTGGGACCTAGGTGGGAAGGTCTCCAAAATGTCTGATCTTGCAGTCTGGACACTTTTAGGGCTGGCAATGGCACTGCTGAAAACAGATGGGGAGGCCTAGCTGTCACAGATCTGGCAGGGACTTGAAATTCTAGATTGGTTTCAGTGTCCCAAAGCCACCCAGAACTGTGTGTTTAATTGTACTCACATTATGAGACAATCAAGGTCTCACCCATTTATACACTAAACCATGAGAGCTAATAATTACCTATTGACCTAGCCAGGTTAATATCTTGATAGATCTTTCAGCAGTCTTAGATACAGTTGACTGTGAGGTGTTGCTGACACACATGACATCTACATGACCTGGCAGGGTTTGTGGGTCTGCTCTTGAGTGGCTCTGTTTGCTAAACAATTTACACCAACCCTGTCACTAACATTCCCCTATGAGTAATTAATGCAACAAAGTGAGCTTCTTGGTGAACCACAGAGGTCCAGAACTGTGGTTAGATTGGCCATGATCCATGATGGGCCAAAAGTAACATCTGTTACCTTGGCCCATCATGGATCATGGCCCCAACCACGGTACGGGATCGGGCGCAGTGGCCCCATTGGCCACTGCACCTGCCCATCTCCCCGAGGGCGGGTGGCCGTGGGAGCGCAGGGGGGTGGGGCTGTGTGGCCACACATTGTGCAGCCCTGCCCCTGCCGAGATTCCCCAGCGTGATGGAGCTGGCACATCTAAAGGACGGCCGACTTCATCACGGACCAGGATCTGAGAGAGATCCCGGTCCAGGATTCAGCATGGCGGGCCAAACAGCCCGTCACGTCTAAAATCACCCCCAGCTGCACCATCGAGTTGCAGGTACTCACCTGACACTCTAGGCTGGTGCCCTCAACTCCATGGTGCTGCCCAGGGCAACTGTTGGCCAGGTGCAGAGCTGCAGTGTGGGTCCCAACAGATGGGCAGCAGCTTCGCACCCAGCCATTGCCCCAGGTTTAGCCAGCCGGCACACTCTGGGATGTTCTTGAGTGCAGCCAGCGGGGCTGCCTCAGAGCAGCCACAGCCTGCTCTACTTTGAACATCCAACGGGCAGCTTTAAATGGACCAGCCAACCTGGGAGTGATGTGGGCACCCCCGGAGCTGCCGTCTGTCTGTTTACACCCATAATATTGTGGTGGGTGGCAACAGAATATGTACCTTTAGAAAGTTAGACCACGTATGCAAATGTCTTTTAAGAGAGTAATGGTGGTCCAGACAAACCGAAAAGCCACCCTTTTGTTTATGTTGCTGATCATCTTAGTAGACTATAAAAAGGAGACAGACTGTAGGCAGGGACTGATAAAAGATTCAGCTATATTATAATATTAATTATTATTATAAATAATAATCTCAGCTACCACAGGGAAGAGGATTTAGAAGTAAGAAACAAGGTAGTGTGCAGAATCTGCACATTACTAATACTAGAAATGTAGCCATGTTAGGGTATTTTCAGACGTTACGGGGCCCTTTGGCCCCGTACCGAAAGCAACGTCTTCGTTCCCCGCCGGGGTCACCCCTGCACGGCCCAACAGACGTGCCGGGGGGATCCCGGCGGGGAAAGTGGGAGGAGCCGGGGCCGCGCGGCGCAACGTGCGGCCGCACGGCCCCGCCCCCTCCACGCACCCCGCCGCCCGCCCTCCGAGGAGACGGGCGGGCGGCGGGGCCAATGCGGCCGCCGCGTCTGGCCGATCGTGCCACGGCCCGGGATCCCGCCGGGGATCCCGGGCCGTGGCACGCGGCCAGACGTTACTTTTTGTTGGCCACGGCCCGCGGTCCATTTGACCACGCTTCCCGGGACCTTCCCCCGGCTAGCCCGGGAAGCGTGGTTCAAATTGACCCCATGTGGCAATTGAGCGTGGCCAACATCTGGCGCACGCCGTGCAGACGTTCAGGGGCCTTTGGCCCCGCGGGGGGGTTGAGCGTGGTTCACTGTGGTTCAGCGTGATCTCGTCACGTCTGAAATCACCCTATGTCTATAGTTATAACAATAACAGAGAGTCCAGTGACATTTTAAAGACTAACAAATGTATTAGTGCATTGAAGGCACATTGTGCCCTATGCAAACCCCACACATGTGCACGTATGCAATCCGTAGGGCATTAGATCTAATATTTATTATCGCATGAGCTTTCATTAGCAGAATACCTAAATAGTATATCAAATTTTATAGACACACCTATAGACAGAATTTAGGGGACCTTTGGGTTCTCACTCACATGTCTCTACTCCTTAAAAATCTCCATTGAACAGAAATATCATCAACTTTTAAACTGCAATGTAGTCAAGCTGATGGTTTATAATAAGACCAAGGGAGCAAAATCATTCTCAGTTTACTCCCCAATGAACTGCCTGATATACAGCCTGCAGGTGTTTACTCTCCGAATCTGCAGTCAGAAGCCTTTTAAACACCTGGTATCATCATAAGAGTAAACAAAAATTCTTTTGGTGGTAACCAATCAATATACAAACTTTTTAAACAGCTGAAAAGAGAATTATATATTATTCTCAGCTGTTTGAAAAGTTTTTTTTTATTTAAACAAAAAAATCACTTTTCACTGTATTTTCAGCCTCACTGTTTTTCTGTGGCGTAAAGATATAGCTTAAAGCAGGAGTCAGGAACCTCTGGCTCATGGGTCAAATCCAGGATGAATTTTTTTATTTGGCCCCTTTCCAATTCCTGGCCCTGGCCCCCATGAATCAGTGCCTCCTCCAGCATGGGGTGGGTGGGGGTGGGGCGGGGGGAGGGGGGAGAAGGTTGTGCTGGGGGAGGGGCAAAGATTTAGGCATGCAGTCAAGGATAGCGGATTGAACCATAGGTGCTAGAGCTCATTACTTAAGGCCCTGTAGTGTTGCATTGCATGTGATTGGGCAAGCACACCCTGTCACATGAGTTGCCCTGCCCTGGGCAGCCTTACCCCTGTTGAGAAGGCTGCTCCATAACGTGTCCTCAATTTTTTCCCAAAGATACAAAACACTGGCTTGGATGGTCAAAAAGAAAAAGGTCAAAACATTGATTACATGGGGTGATTTCAGGCGTGACGGGGCGCCTATTGGCCCCATCATGGAGTCACCTTTCTGATTCCCGGCCGAAATCAGAATGGCTCATCAACAGACGAGTTGGCTGATTCAGATGGGGAATCTGGGGATGGGGTGGGGCTGCATGGCGCAACATGTGGCCGCACAGCCCCGCCCCTCCACGCTCCCCCAGCAGCCTGTCCTCCTTTGGGTGTTTTAAGACATGCTGGGGTGTCCATTGGCCCCAGCACGGAATCAGGTATTGATTNAAAAGGTCAAAACATTGATTACATGGGGTGATTTCAGGCGTGACGGGGCGCCTATTGGCCCCATCATGGAGTCACCTTTCTGATTCCCGGCCGAAATCAGAATGGCTCATCAACAGACGAGTTGGCTGATTCAGATGGGGAATCTGGGGATGGGGTGGGGCTGCATGGCGCAACATGTGGCCGCACAGCCCCGCCCCTCCACGCTCCCCCAGCAGCCTGTCCTCCTGGAGATGGGTGGGCGCAGCGGCCAATTCGGCCTCTGTGTCTGATTCCATCCAGGGGTCTGGACCATGGGCCGGAATTGGTGGCAGTAACAAATGTTACTGTCCACCAATTCCGGCCCGTGGTTCAATTAACCATGCTTTCGGAGATGGTGCCCAGACCATCCTCGAAAGCGTGGTTATTTTGCTCACCGCCAGTGGTTCACCATGGTGAACATCTGGTGGCGAGCAACCAGACGTTACGGGACCATCTGCCACCACGGGAGATTGTCCGTGGTTGACTGTGATCTCGTAGCGTCTGAAAATACCCATGAATTAAAGATAAAAATGGGGATTACAGAACTAAAGGGCAGGACATTAGACAGGTTTTAAAAAAATTCTATTTAAAAAATATATGATTTGCCTAATTCTGATGAGAATGCAATTGGGCGTTTTCTAATCTTCCTGCCAATACCCAGAATCTCTCAGGAACAGCAGGACAATCTTAACAGACCTTTTACAGAGGAAGTCATTCAGGCTACTTTTACCTCCTTACCTAAAAATAAAGTTGGAGGTACTGACGGATACATCTCTGAATTTTATCAAATTTATTCCAGACAGCTTATTCCTTATCTAACCAGAGTATATAATTATTTTCTAAGACAAAACTCTATACCTCCACATTTGAAGAAGCCATAATAGTAGTCTGCTTAAAGCTAAATAAATCAGTAGATGAATGTAGTAGCTATTGTCCTATATCATTGCTGAATATTGATATAAAGATATTCACCAAAACTTTGGCTAACAGTTTTTTTTTTCATTCATACATGAACTTGTCTCTGTAGTTCAAACAGGTTTTATACTTGATCGATTAGAAATTGATAATATTCACAGAACTGTCTACGTCCTGAACAAAATACATAAGAATAAGGAACCAGCAGCATTAATATCACTTGACACAGAAAAAGCTTTAATAAGATTAGTCACAAGTTTTTATTGACACTGGAGAGGATGAGTATTGGGGGGGGAGGGATTTTTTACAATGAATAAGACTCCTCTACAAAAACCCTTTAGCAAAATTATACATCAATGGCTCTCTCTCACAACAGTTTCAACTTAGAAGAGGCACCTGGCAGCTAGGATGCCCCCTGTTGCCACTACTTTTCAATGGGTACTTTCAGACGTTACGGGCGGCCGGTTCACCACAGCGAATCACCAGGGGGGGCAAACAGCGCAACCATGCCCGGGGGTTGGAAAACGACCCAAACAGACGTGCCGGGAACGGGACCACGGGCCGGAACCGGGCCGCACCATCGCGGCCCGTGGCAGCACAACAGACGTGCAGCCGAACCCCCGGCGGGCGCTAAACCCCCACAAGGCACCGGGCAGGGGCGGGACACAGACATGGCCGACTGAGGGCAAACGAAGCCACAAGGCACACAAGGGAACGCCCACACAAGGGAAACGGGAAGGGAGGGGGGAAGAGCGAGAACAGGCTGACAGCCGGCTCACACAGCGGTCCCGCAGCGGGGCACAATGCACGGCCACACGCCCGGGCACACACACACACACACACACACACACACACACACCAGGGAAAGGCCGGGAAGGGGGGAAGGGGCGCCCGGAACACCCCACCCGGAACACCGGCAGGGAGGGGGGGGCACCACCACGGGGCAAGGCACAGACAGCAGCAACCCCCACCCCCACACCACCCCAGTCCAGTCCAGTCCAAGGAGGTGCCCCCACAGGAACAGAGGCAGTCTCGGGGGGGGGGGGCGGACCCCCGGAGCAAGGCACGTTGGGGGCCCCCAAAGCACAGCGAGGCCGGCGGAGGGGCGCCAGGAGGAGGAGGAAGGGGGCCCCACAGTCAAAGGCTGGCACAGGCAGGGCAGCCGGGTCCAGCGGTGCTCCTCCGCAGCACCAGCGACGCTCAGGCAGCACCCACGGAGTCACGGGGATGGAGGGGGCCCAGGACCACGGCCAGGGGCAGCAGCAAGCAGCGAGGCGGGCGGGAGCTCACCGAGGTGGGGTCCGCAGGTCGGGAGCGGCCAGCGGGGACCAGGCCCCCCCCCGGGCCGGGGCGGGAGCCCACACGGGGGCACCACGCGGGGGGGGGCAGGCCAGCGACGCGGGGCTCACGGGCCGCTGCCGGGGGCCCCGCTGGCCCCAGGGCCCGGGTGGCCCGCCCGGTGGACCAGGTGGGGCCAGTGCAGCATGCCCCGGCGGTACCCCTGCAAGGACATGTAGTGGGCGATCAGGTAGTAGGCCTCGAAGGGATCGGGCATGGTGAGGGCCAGCTGCACATCCACACGCGCCCACACCGCCAACAGGGATGACATCTCCACCGCGGAGGGCTCCGGCACACAGCAGGCAGCAGAAGGGGGCCACGGAAGATGCCCCAGCTCCAGAAGCCGCTGGAACGCCGCCCCACGGGTGCGCTGGTACCCACGGGCCCCGTGAACACAGGAGAAGTAGCTCACGGCCAAGGCAGGGCCACCCTCGGCCAGGCACTCCGAGTAGGCGCCCAGACCACACACCACCAGCGCTGACACGGTCTCCGAGGCGCTCCAGGGCACATGGGCGCACAGCACCTCCGGGATGCGCCCCTCGGGGAAACGAGCCAGCCCCAGGGCCTCCGCATGCAGCCGGCAATCACGGGCGCTCACCACATGGCCAAAGTAACGGAGCCCGGAGCTCAGGCTCTCGTAGGCACCTGCACGGCTCCCCGGCCCGGCCAGGAGCAGCTGCACGGCAGGGGTGTGCCACAGGTCGCACAGAGACATGGTCTCGCGGAAGGCCCAGATATGGGGGGCCCCTTGGGGGCCGGACAGCGGGAGCCCCATGGATGGGCAGCCAGCCATGGTCCAGCACAACAGGGAATGGGACACGGAGCCCGGAGGGCACACAGACTGCCCAGGGCCGGGAGAGGCTCGGCCCGGCCCCCGGGACAGGGAACACGGGCCCGCACCGCAACATTGTAGCACAACAGAGCGAGGCGTGGGGTGCGGGCCCGGCACAGCTGCAGAGAACAACAGCGAGCTCTCTGTCTGCCTAATCGCACCTTCAAGGCCATCCCGCTACAAACAGCGAGGGGAGGGGGCCCGGGGTGCTGGGGGCGGGAGCAGCCGGAACGCACCGGCACAGGGCGCGCGCAGGCCCGCGAGGCCGACCCCCGGGCGGAGCCACCAGCACCGGGCCGCCATAAGCGCTCCCAGCCCCCACCGGGGCCCCAGCACCATGGAGCGCGATAGGGCAGGTGGGAACTGGATGTTCCTCGCGCTCGCGGCTGAGTGGCACCGTGACCACACTGAGCAGCTGTGCCTCCTGACCGAGAGGGTGCACCTGGCCGTCCGCCTGCGCTATGTCCTGGCCCTGCGGGCTGGCGTGCGCCTCCGGGGCCAGCAGGCCCGCAGGAGAGTCCGTGCCCGGCTCAGGGCTCGGCGCCGGGCCTGGGGGGCGTGGCTGGCCGCCTGCCGGAGCCTCACCCGGCCCGCTGCGCTCCGAGGGGCCGCGAGGCGGTTCCGCTGGGCAACGCAGACCCTCCGCCGGGCAGCGCTGCTGGCTATGCCCATAGCGCGGAGCCTATGGGTCACGGAGCGGCCCCAGGCCTGGTGGGAGCGGGCCCAGGCCCACTGGGGGGAGGCCGAGTGGGGGTCCCACTTCCGGATGGGCAAGGCCACCCTGCTGCGCCTAGCGGAGCTCCTCACGCCCTGGCTGGAGCGGCAGCACACCTCCATGCGGGAGCCCATCCCCATGGTCCAGCGGGTGGCCATAGGGGTCTGGGCCCTCGCAACGCCCGACTCCTGCCGCTCCGTGTCCCAGCACTTCGGGGTGGGGCTCAGCACGGTCGCCTGCATCGTGCGGGATGTGTGCGAGGCTGTGGAGGGCGTGCTCCTCGACAGGACCATCCAGCTCCTGGACCAGGGCGCTGTGATGGCTGGCTTCGCGGCCGGGGGCTTCCCGAACTGCATCGGAGCCGTGGACGGCACACACATCGAGATCCTGCGCCCGGCCGCGGGGGAGGCCCTGGAGTATGTGAACCGGCACGGATACTACTCCCTGCACCTGCAGGGGGTGGTGGACCACCGGGCCCGCTTCATAGACATCTACACGGGCAACTCCGGCCGGAGTCACGACGCCAGGATCATGACCATCTCCCCCTTCTATGCCCGCATGTACCGGGGGGACTTCGCGGACATGGGCATGAGGTGGATCGAGGGTGTTCCCATGCCCCCCTGCATCCTGGGGGACCCCGCCTACCCCCTGACCCGCTGGCTGATGAAGGTCTACCCTGTCCCGAGCACCCCTGCGGAGCAGGTATACAATACCCGCCTGTGTGCGAGCCGGACCGTGGTGGAGCGTGCCTTCGGGGCCCTGAAGCAGCGCTGGAGGAGTATAGCTGGCCGCCTGGACTTCACCGTCCCCACCTCCGCCCTGGTGATCGGTGCCTGCTGCGTTCTGCACAATGTGTGCGAGACCGAGGGGGCGGCCCTGGAGTACCCCGAGCCCCACCGGCCCCCCGGTCCTGTTCCCCTGTACGTGAACGCAGGGAACCCCCGGGAGTACCGGTATGCCAAAAGGATCCGGAACGCCCTTGCAACCCACATCGCCCGGGGGGGCCCGCTGTGAGGGCCTTCCCGCCCCTGGGGGCCCCACCCCCCGTTCCGTGCCCATGCCCCTGTACACGCGGTCCCACAGCCCTGTCCCCCCCACAAACGGGCCGGGGACAACTGTCTCTTTACAACACTTTATTGCCCACACAGTTCACACAATCACCCTGTGCCCCCTCCCCACCCCCGTGCCCGTGACCCCGTCCACCACCCGCCCTCATGTGGCCCTCCCCCTCCCCCCCCTTCCCACCATCCCCCCGCGTTTCCTGGGCCGACCCCTCGTGCGGCCGCTTGGGCCCACCGAGCTCTGGGAGCTCCCCTCCCCCCCACTGTCCGTGTCCCCTGCCGTGTCCTGGGCCGGTCCCGGCCCCGGCAGGGGGCCGGGCGGCGGATGGGCAGCTGTGCCCGGTGCCCCGGTCGCGCCCCGGGGGGGCTGGACCCTCCGGAGGCCCGGGGGCACTGGGAGGCGCATGCGAGGGCCCTGGGGCCGGGGGGGCGCCAGGGGCGGCAGGGCTGGGCCCGGGGGCGCCGAGGGGCCCGGCATGGGGACCTGGGCGGGCAGGGCGCCCGGAGGTGCGCCGGCCATCACGTAGGCACACATGGTGCCCGCATGCAGGAGCAGGGAGGTCCCAATGTCGTGGGACCTGTCCATCTTTGCACTGTGCTCCCGCACCATGCCCTGTATGTCCTGCCGGAGGCCCCTGAGCAGCCCCTGCTGCCGCTGGTGCTCCCGGCGCTCCCGCCTCCGCTCCAGGCGCACCTCCGCCTCCAGCCGGCGGTCTGTCTCCAGGGCCTTCTCCATGGACCGCTCTATGGCCGCCTCCATGCGGTCCACGGAGGCGATCATGCGCTCCCCCTGTTCCTCCGCCCTGCGGACGATGTCCTCCGCTTGCTCCTCCCTGCGCCTGCGGACCCGCGCCCGGTACTCCCGCATCCGCTGGGCTGGGGCCGCGGCCGGCGGAGGCGCCGCGCGCGGGGGCTGCCCTGTGGAAATGGGCGGGTGGGTCAGTGCAGGGCCCTGTCCCCTAGCGGGGTCGGGTCCCGGGGCCCCCTGCCCCCCCTCCCCCACTGAGGCCGGAGGCCCCCCTGGGCTGGCGCCCGGGGGGCCCTCCCGCCATCCCAGCCCTCCCGCCTTACCTGGGTCCGGCACCTGCTCTCCTGTGCCCTCCGCGGGGGCCTGCACCGTCTCGCTGGCCCGGTCCTGGGGCTCCCCATGTCCTGCGGGCGGGAGAGGGGGGAGCGGGTGAAGGGGGCTGGTTGTGGCCCCTGCAGCAGGGCCCCCACCCCCGCCCCTGCCACCGGCCCCCTGGTCCTTGCCCCCCCCTGCCCTGGGGGCCCGCTTACCCTCTATGTCCGTCTCCGAGCCTTCGGAGCCCGGCGCCTCACCCTGGGAGTGCTCCCCCTGGGACCACTGGCTGAGGGTGGTGAAGGTGCCGACCTCCGACTCCGCCTGGCCGGCCCGGCGTTGGGATGTCTCCGGGCTGCTGCTGGGGGGGGGCCTTGGGGCTTCTGCGGGTCCCGGGTGGTCCTCCTGGGGGTGGGGGTCCCCTGAGCTCGTGTCTACCGGGCGGGCGGCGAGGGGAGGGGGTACCTCGGCCCGCTCCCTGCCCTGGACCACAGCGCTGCCCACCAGGCGTGGGGCAACGATGGAGCCCTTCATGTGAAGGATGCGGTCCAGGGCATCGTAGTAGGGGGCGGTGCGGGCCCCGTGGCCGGAGCGGCTGTTATTGTCCTTGAGGGCCTTGTACCCCCTCTTGAGCTCCTTGGCCTTCGAGCGACACTGGTTGACAGTGCGCTCGTGCCCCGCCGCCTCCATGTCGCGCACGATGTCCCGGTAGACATGCTCGTTGCGCTGGTTTATTGCGAGCTCCACCTGGTACTCGAGGGTCCCCCAGATCCGTATGAAGTCCCGGGTCTCCTGGAGGCCCCACTGTCCCCCTCTGTGATAGGCCTTCCTCCGGCTGGGCCCCTGCTGTTCCTCCTCCCGGTGCAGCTCATGCTGCACCTGCCTCTGCTCCTCCTCCACCTCCTCCTGGGGGTGCGCCTCCGGGGGCCGGGGGCCGGGCTCCTCCTGGGGCTCGTCCGCCCGGGCCGACTTTCGTGTCTGGGGGGGGGAAGGGGGGTGGTTGGTTGCTGGGTGAGGGTGTGGGCCCTCTCGGGGGCCCCCTGCCCCCCTGCCCTCCGCCCGGGGTCCCCCTGCCCCCCTGCCTTCCGCCCGGGGTCCCCCCGGCCCCCTCCACAGGGGGTTCCCCTGTGCCCCCTGTTCCCCTCCCAGTGGGTGCCCTTACCCGTTTCCTGGGTGCCTCCTGTGGGCCTGTTCCGGCCGCTGTCCCCGGGGCGGCGCGACCCGGCTGCAGCTGTGGTTGGTGTTCCCGGGGCGCCTCCCTGGTCGGGTGCTCCCGTGTGCCCCCTTCCTGCACCTGTGCCCCCTCCGCCTGCATCGCTGGGCCTGGCTGCACGTCCTCCGCCTCCTGTCCCGCCGCTGTCGCTGTTCGTGCCTCCGCTCTCTTCCGCTTCCCTCCTCGCTCCATCCCGCCACGCTTGCTTGCTGCTGCTCTCGCTTTAAATCTCCCTCCGGTGTTTGTGTTGGTGCTGGTTGCCTGGCAGCGACGCTGCGTGCCTCGTCCCCGGCCGGGGCTCCATTTTTTTGGTTCCGCTGGGGGATTGGCGTCCAGACGTTACTTTTGCTTGGTTCCCTGTGGGGGTTGGTTTGACCACGCTTCCCGAGACCTTCCCCCGGCTAGCCCGGGAAGCGTGGTTGAACCTGACCCCATGTGGGTATTGAGCGTGATGAACATCTGGCGCACGCCGTTCAGACGTTCAGGGCCCTTTGGCCCCGCGGGGGGGTTGAGCGTGGTTCAGTGTGGTTCAGCGTGATCTCGTAACGTCTGAAATCACCCAATATTGCTCTAGAACCTCTGGTGACTGCCATTAGACACCACAGAGAAATACAAGGGGTAAAATTTAAAGAACAAGAGGCTAAAATAGCCATGTATGCAGATGATCTGTTGACCTATATATCTAACCCCTCAGTATCATCCCATTGTTATTAAGGCTGTTGGAGGAATTTAGTTCCATATCTGAATACAAAATAAACTTGACAAAAACACAGGCCATGCTACCACATATAGGGGGCAGAAGGAATGGCCCTGAGAGAGACAATCCCATTTGATACTTCTGAATCAAAAATAACCTATTTAGGAGTAAAAAATACAAAACATATTAATAATTTATATAAAGAAATTTTTCTCCCTTTATTAGGATTACTGGAAAGGAAAATTGAAGAAGGGAACGGTGTCTCGTACTCCTGGACGGGCTGGGTAAACCTACTCAAAATAATGGTTTTACCCCAAATTCTGTACACTTTATTTTCCCTGCCCAGCTGGATCCCCATGGACAATCTTTCTTCCATAAACAAAATCATTGCTAAATTTCTTTTGCAAAATAGGAAACCAAGAATAAGGAGATCTCTGATGTCCACTGATAAGACCTCAGGGGGACTTAGTATTCCTGAATTTCGGGAATATTTATCACATGGTTTTGTTTCTAAAAGCAATACAAGTATGGCACATGGATCCAAAATTCAAGGGTGAATTAGTATGGAACAGGAGGTTATTGGAACACTTACTTTAAATAAGATTTACAATGATAAAACAGAAATTGTCTTACCTCTCAGGCTCGATCATCCATGCATACCTGTAGTGTTGCAGACTTGGAAAACAATCACAAACAAAGCAAATGTAAAAATAGGAGTAACACCATATACATCCTTATTTAGTGTGATTGGACAACAGAAGACGATTTATACAGAATAGCAAATAAGCTCAAAACTAACAATGTACAGTATGTGAAAAATGTTTTCAAAAATGACAAGCTATTATTCAAAGTAGACCTAGAGACAATTCTGCAGATGCAAATATCAGATTTCTGCTATCTCAAATTTAACAAAATATTAAATAATAAACATTACAAAACAAGCTTTTGCAGAAAACCTCACTTATTGGAAATAGAGTTGTTTGAGAATAAAAACAATAAAGGCCTAATTTCCAGACTGTACCATGCTGCAAAAAGAATAATGTGCCCCCCTGACTTAGGATATATTCAAAAATGGGGAAAGGAACTAAATATAACATTTTCCAAGTCAGAGCTAACTCAAATTTGGTTTAATATGTTTAATAGTTCCCGCTCCCTAATGGTGAAAAGAATACAGATTAAATCAGTACTTCAATGGTATACAACACTAGTTTCAGTCAAAAATGCTAGAATAACAGCTTCAGATCTGTGCTGGAGGGATTATAACATGAAAGGAACTGCTCTCCACTGCTGGTGGGCCTGTGAAAACGTGGGACTGCTGTGGAGGGCGGTTTGGAAGCATATGAAACATATACTAGGTGTAACCCTACCATTTAGGCCTGCCATTGCCTTGTTTGGCATATTCCCAAAGATCCAGGCTACTAAAGGGAAAAGATTTATATGCAACCAGATAAGATTGACAGCCTTGCAGGTAATCGCACAGAACTGGAAAGTAAAGGAATAACTAATGGAAGACATCTTTTACAAAGAATTTGGTTTGTGTTAACTATGAAGAGAATTTGTGCGGACATACACGACTGTTTGGAAGACTTCTACGAAAAATGGACTCCTGGCTAGTTAATTCTTTCCAATACCACCATCCATTCTTCACCAGAAGAGAAGATATAGCTAAGAGACTTATAATACTTACCTGTGAACCATCTCTCCTGCGCTGGAAGGATCTGCGAGAAAGGAACTGATACAACTTCTGATCTCTGTGGGGGATTTGGTGGGGGGGGAGGGAAAGGTTGGTTTATGTTAGTGAACTATTATAGGTGTTTAGTACACAACAGAATAGATCTGTCAGAGTGAGACTTATTCATCTCATAAGTACAGACATGTCACTATATTTCAAGAGCATATATTGTAAAAATGAACTGTTATTAATAAAAGTTTATATTTAAAAAAGAAATTCCAAAGATGCGTCACAGAGCAGCCAGCTGCTCACCCTGCCCCAGGGTGGGCCCTGGGCATGAGTCACTGCATTACGTGGCTCATTTGCCTGGGGAAGGGTAAGGCTATCTCTAAGGTGTGGTAGCCTCCCCTCCCTGTGTCGTGTGGCTGCACCCTCTGTCAGTGTGTGAAGGTTCTTGAGATCTTTCCAGATTTATGCTGGTGGTGAGTCGTGGGTTTTATGGCACAAAGGCAGCTGAGTACTATTGTACCAAACACACGCAGAATTACAGAGCTATATAAAGATATTAGGCCAGATCCTCTATAGTTGTAAACTGATTGAGCTGCATTGATTTCAACTGAGCCAAGCTGATTTACACAAGCTTAACTGGATAACTTTTCATTAATGCTGATTTCTGATGTTTATATACAAATTGTTGAAAAAAGGATTTACCTTGTACATATCATTCCAAAAGCAACACCCAGTCCCCAAAGAGGGGGGTCCTATGGACATCTTGTTTATATAAGATTTATCTTGTGACTCAGGACAATCGTCCACCATTAAAGGAAATGGTTTTTAAAATTAATTTAAATTTTTTATCCTGCCCTTTCCCAAGGGTTCAAAAGCAGGTTACAGTACATTAAAATATATTTTAGAAGTTCCTTAATAAAACCAGCTAAGTTCCCCATTCCCAAATCTCCCCAAGCCCTATCCCAACCTGCCAAATGCCTGTCTTGAAGAGAGAAGTTTTACATTGCCTCCAGATCATGAACAGGCTTGGGTTTAGCCAAACATTCAGGGAAAGGGAATCTCATAATTGTAGAGCAGCCACTGAGAATACCTCTCTGTGTGCCCTTTGTATGGACTTGGCAGGAAGATGGCACATGCAAGACTTTGCTTCCAGCTGGCCTCAGAGGCTGCAACAGGAGATAAAGGAAAAGGCAGTCTTTCAGATATGCAAGTCTGCCGTTGACTTCAATGGGTGAAGTTAAATCATATGTCAGGAAGGACTTGTAAAAGCTATGGTTTAAATATATTGTACCTGCTACCTTATACCCGCATTCTAGCTATTCTTCATTGCTGGTCTCTTGTCTTGCTTGCTTTACTTGCATTTGGCAGCAAATGAAATATTTTTATTCCAATGAAATATTTCTGGTATATAACCTGCAACCCTACAGAACAACCACACCCTTTAAAATAAAACGAGTTGCCTCTGAGCTATCCAGAAAAGAGACCATTCTGAATTTGCACAAGACCAATAACCAGAACCAGAAGAATGCTTCAGTTTTATAGCGTTGCAGTAACAGTGTGAAAAGCAAGACAGAATGAGTCAGTGGAAGTTTGGAAGGCAAGTCAGAAGCCACCTATCTTTTTCAGCTATCTTTGGAACACGTACGTTTCTAACGTAATTTTACCTAGTTTAACTGCACTAACTGCTAGAAGTGAGATTCAAAAGGCTGTTCCCTTTCTTAAAGCACCAATGGACTGTAATTAATTTTGGCAAAAAGCTATTGGTACAGCCACACAATACATCTTCCGCAGTTCGGGCAGCCTTACCCTCACTTTTGTCACTGTTGCCCTGCCATGCAAAGCAGTGTGTGCTTGGTGGCCCTGCTGCAGGACAGGCAGCTGCCTGCTATGACCCGCATCCACAGAAAAAGACCGAGGACGCAGGGCATTGTAGCCTTACCCAACGTGGGGTAAGGCTGCCCAGTGCACGGTAGTGTGCCACTGCTTGTGGGACCAGTCCTCGTCTGCCCTGCCATGGGGAGAGCTCTGCTGTGGGACTTTGAGCGGTGGCAGGATAGTGGGTGGGCCAGGGAGTGGGGGGTGAGGTAGAGCCAGGCACCAGCTCGTGTGGCCAACTCCTCAGCTTATGGCGAGAGGTCCAACAGTGACCTGCCTGGCTTCCTCGCAGAAGGGAGTGGGTGTGTGTGTGTGTGTGTGTAGCAATTGTCTGCCTTGCTTCTTGTGCTGGTCCTAAAGTGCAGTAGCAGCGATTGCCCGTCTCGGAGCACACAGGGATCAGGCCCACTGCAGCTTGTGTGGTTGCAACCTATGCTGAACTTCTAGTTTTTGATTGGAAAGAAAAGACTTATGGACAGTTTGATAAGGTTGCATGAAAGTGAAGGAACTTGTAACTTTAAAATATACAGCAAAGTATCACATACATACTGGCAAATGCATGAAAAAAATAGATAAAAGAACACATACTCTGTGCAGTCTCCCATCCAACCTTCAATCCCTTTTGAAAACCTACTTCTTCCGTCAGCCTTTCCCTAACTCATCACCCCCACAGACTGCTCGTTTATGCTTCACCTCATACTGTCTGTTTTCATGCATGCACAATTATTACGAAGTAGCTGTACATTTGGATTAGTCATTCTGGCGTTGTCATTCTGGGATAACAGTTTACATGATCATTATTATTCCTGAATAACTAGTTCTCTGTGGCAGGGGCAGGACTTAAAATTTAAATCTGGAGTAAATAACTCCTCAAAAATTAGGATGTATAAGGGAACATTAAAACCAGGACCCAGAGTTATTTACTCTGGAATAAACTTTTACACAAACACTTAATTTCAGATTTAGAGGTGTTTACTCCTGACTAAAGCACGTGTAAAAACAGGACCCCATCTCCGTCTTTGTAACTAAGTCAAGTACATACACAACTTCTCAGATTCCTGAACGTCTTCCTGTCCCTCCCTATGTGCCCATCTGCTTGTCACCCCTTCCCTCGTCCATTCGAGATTGGAAGCGCCCTGTGGCAGTGACCTGTTGTTACCCATGTCTGCTCAGTGCGCCTGGTACACCGATGGTGCTAGATAGATAATAAATAATAGTAAAAGTGAAGCTGCTGCACCAAACAGTGTGCTCCTCAAGCTGTTTGACACTCGCTGGTCCTTTACTTCGATGGGATTCCTGTCAATGCTGAGGGCTAGTACTTGACACTGAACAGCTTGAGGATTGTACTGCCTGGCTCTGACGGTGACTTTATCAGAGTTAATGGAACTGTGTATGATTTAAGTCATAAGGGAACACTGAGGTATTTAATCTGACTGCCTGTATAATACAAGCCATAGAATTAACCTAATAATACAGACATCTAGCCTTTGAACAATAATATACCTTTCCTTTAAAAAAAAAAAGGGGGAGGGGAGATCAAGATTGGATTTAAAGAATCCCAAAGACTTCATCTTACTTAACAGATCTGTATTTTGGATAGAGGCAGAGTAATATCTTCTGACTTCAAGCCAAAAATAAGGTTTTTACTTCCATTGGCATGGCACCTTAATGTTAACTATGTTTTAGATTCTTCGGCTGTTTTTAGACAAGATGAACCCCCCGCAGGTCCACCCATCCCACAGGCATCAATGTGCCCATCTGAAGGCGGTGTGGGAAGGCGCACAGTCCCATGACCCATATGCCGCCCACTCATGCCCACTGACAGAGCACTGGGGAAAAATCCGGGATGCCCCATGTGAGGGTAGGCAAGAGTATGCATGTGTAAGGGCAAACACCCATCTCTGGACCATTCTACTCAACTGACATCTGGGTGGTCTGCAGCCATCCCATGCAGCACGCAGGGCCCCCCAGCCATCCCATGCAGCACGTAGGCCCCCCCAGCCATCCCATGCAGCACACATGCCCCCCAGTCATCCCATGCAGCACGCAGGCCCCCCCAGCCATCCCATGCAGC
>QEPC01003844.1:2577515-2600402 GCA_003113815.1 Sphenodon punctatus | reverse complement strand
CATCCCATGCAGCACACATGCCCCTCCCCTCAGTCACCCCATGCAGCACACATGCCCCTCCCCCAGTCATCCCATGCAGCACACATGCCCCTCCCCTCAGTCACCCCATGCAGCACACATGCCCCCCCCCTCCAGTCACCCCATGCAGCACACATAGACCCAAACCCCCAGTTGTGCCCATTTAAAAATGGCCTTATTTCAACCCAAATGTTTCTAGTTTGTAGTGGCTTCAGCTTCTTTTCAGAAGCTGAGAATATCACCGGTAAAACTGTTACTGATGTCTCTCTGATTCTGGCAGAACTCAGTCTAAAAAACAGAATGGGCAGCTCCTTGGACATCACCTGTATCTTGGGGGATAAGCTGAATTAGGTGCTAAACTATGATGGCTCTTTCCACTATGTGCAGAACTGGACTGATTGCCAAAACTAGGATTGGAACTTTCTTAAAGCCATTCTTGCAGTAATGATCAGATGCAGTATCAGATTATATTGTTTCTTCTGTACCAATGGCCTGATAATCCCCTCCACAGCATGATGATTCTTACCCCAATGCTATTCCGAAAATATTCTCTGACAGTTCCATACTGTCACATTAACACACATGACTATCTTTAGCAAGTGCACTGTAATAAGTGGAGTAGAATATCTGCAAGCAAATTTGTTGAGCTTTAGAATTTGATAAAGTCTTCTCAATATGTGCACTAATGGAGCAATCTGTAGAAATACCTTGGCCTGCCAGAATTTAAACATTTCTTATTCTTTTAGTTTTAGACGAAAAGTCTCTGCCTGTTCTTTACACTCTGGATGCTCTGGTGGTTTTTAAAATATGCTACTAATCTTCCCATACTGCTCCCAAGCCTGCAGATGACTCATCCCGTACAATTAATCACTCAGACAAATATCACCTTAGTGAAAAGCCAGCAGTAATTATACCTTACAATTAGGAATGGCGTCTACACAACTCTCCCCTGTTTCCTAGCCAAATCATTTCAACTGGGCAGGGTGGGACGAGTCTACTCTTCACCTCAGGGCAGGTGTGCTCTGGTCTTGTAAGCAGCTGGGCCCTCTGTGTAAACCTTACTGAGTTCTCCACAGCATGCTTACGCACAAGCATCCCGCGTGGGCAATTTCTATTTTCACTCCCTAGGCTTCATTTGCACACAGGCTGCCCACCTGCCTTGCAGAGACAGCCCATCCTGAAGGGCCTTGTCACTCTATCTAGGTACTGTTGGCCTTGCCTCAGGTGTTCTCAGCGTGATGCCTAGCTACATTTTAAAAACAACAACAACAAAAACTTTCCCCCACAATAATCTTCATTTTATTTGTCTACTTGCCTGGCTCCATTGGTTATTCCTTCCAGAACTGTCCTGCCTGGGCTCATGCCTTCATGCTTGGGCTCCCACCTTTTAAAGCAGATATGAGAGTCTTGGTGGAAGCTGTCATCTGTCTGCCCTCATCCCCAAACCTCCAGTCCCATCTCTTTTTCCTTGTGGATATGAAGGTGAACTACAGAACAATAAGGCTGTCACTAGACAGAATATTTTCCTCACATATTAGCTGTTTCAACAGATCAGTCTCAGGTTGCCAGGGGAAACTTGATTTAGGTAGGAGCTTCCTTATTGTGAGAGACCATTGTTCCAGGGCAGGCCAATCACCTTCCCCTTGTTATTACTATAGCTGCAAGCAAATGCATGCTGTTTATTGTATAGCTCTTTTCCCCTACATGGTCTGCTACAAATAGTGAGAGGTAAGTATGGAGGAGGAAAGAGAGAGTGTGTGTGTAAGGAGATACTGAGCTACATGTAGACTACAGGTCTAACAAATATGTAACTGTAATGTAATGTGAAAGCTGAGAACTGGAAACTCACTTAATGCAATGGAAAAATGCAAAGTCATGCCGAGTGTGTATTCAGAAAAAGCCTAAACACCTCCGCAGATGCATAGACCATTGAGTTGCAAATGGATTTCTTCCTGTGGACGTGACTGAAAGCACAGCGTTACCTGGTGGGAAAATCAAACAAAGGACCCTGGAAAGGTACTTAAGGAGTGAGACAAGACAAAGAAGGATCTCTCTCAGTTGGTTGAGATCAGCTTGTTAGCTTCATCTGCATCATCATATCTTACCAGCCAGAGAAGGGCTGCACCAAAGGAACTATGAAGTAAGACCTTTTGGAAACTAAGACTGATACCCAGACAAGCTTTCCATCACTGGCTATGACATGAACTGAAATGTCCTTGGACCTTGGTTAGGGTAAGCCTAAGGCAGGTGAATCCAAGTACAGATAGGAATGCATTATTGGTTATGTTAATTTGATTTCTGCACTCTCGAGTATAATCTTGTACTGCATGCTTATTCATGATTTATTCATTAAACTCCTTTTTACTGAACTTCATATGGTCCAGTGGAATTGTTAATCCTAACATTGGCAGGACATAGTTTGGGGTTGATTCTGTGTTAACAAACACAGACGAACCTAGAGAGAAAGAGCCTGTGCTGGGAAATTCTATGACTGAAAAGGTGACAAGAAGATTCACCTGTTGCAGGCTCAAACAGTTCTAGAGAGACAGCTGATCCAGTGAGAGCTGCAAGTCAGGGAAACTGAGTAATGACAGCCTAGAGTGGGGTAGTGAGCCCTCAATCCCATCACTGTCTGTGTGTGTGTGTGTGTGTGTGTGTGTGTACTATTGTTAGTAACGAGTGTTTCTGCTTCTGCTAAGGAACCTCCATCATCAATTTACATGTAATTGAACTGGTGAGGATGGTGCCGGGAATTGTTGAATCATGCTTATTCTCACTATATAGCTATATGTTTGCAGTACCTTAGATCCATAAACGGAGATCGATCGGATCTTGTTTCCTCCAGTAACTCCATGGAGTTACTCTGCATTTACACCACTGTGACTGAGATAAAAATTTCCCATTCTTTGCAAAAACTTTATATGATACAAATGATTGTTTGGTTAGATGTCGAGAATTGGGCCAAATGTTTTTCTTTCTCCCCTACAGGCTGTATCCCATTACGTCATGTCATGTCAGGTTACATTCTGCTATAGTAGTACATACCATGATGTGACACCCCTAAATGCATTGTGTCGGGAACAATATTGTATTTTAAAATTGTTTTAAATTTAAAAAAAAATTGTTTTATTGATTGTTGTTCACCACCCCGGGCTGCCCTGTGGGCAGGAGGGGCAGGATATACATTTTAAATAAATAAATAAAACTAAAAATAAATAAACTACTCTAAACAGTGGAGCGATTGTACTGCTGTAATATCTGGAGCATCTGTAGAGTGTTGGAGGATGGGACAGGTTTTTTAGCTTTTTGAATGGAAGTTCTGTTTCTGCTCTCAGCAGAGCTGTAATTCCTCATGGCCTAAAAAGCATGAGCACATCAGAACAAAGAGGAGCCAGGCGTCTGTGGCTTCAGCAGCACGTGCAGCACAAGCTGATCGGCTCAGCCTTCTCGTGTCAGTGTCACTGCAGCAAAAAATGAATCTCTGTATGGACCCTTAAGGAACTCGGGGGTATCCAAGGTGAATGAGAACAGCAGAACAGAAGTGACATGCAGCTCATAAGAGCCTGTCTTTTACACAAGATGTTAATGTGCACACTGGAAAATGGCTTTAATTGGCTTTTTGATTGCTGTGGTTATTTGTTGCTGCTCTTGTGCTGCTTGCTGAATTACCAGTTCTGATTATTTTATCACAACTCTCTGATTTTAGGTGCTTTTGTAAAGCTACTGAAATTGTGAAAATCTCAGCTTCCCTTAAAAAAGTCAATTTGTAGCCCTCCTAATTGCTGAGAAAGGCTTGAGAATGCAACAAGTTTACCTGGCTAGCGTGGGTACTACTGTGGTCAGATTTTCCCTATATGTCTACAGTATCATTAGTTCCACTGCATGCCCTCCAGCAGTACCTTTTTGTCTGGCACAGTAACAGGTTTTGTTATCTTCCCAGCAGTGTAAGGTTTGTACCAGGATTAGCAGACAAAGGGAGTCATTAATAACTCATTAATCCAGCTGGAAAAGGAACTGCAACTCATGCTTATTGTTTGTTCATTACTGGAGGATGGAGATGGGGCACCTTTTCCTCACTTTAACTGCTATCCAAGAGCAGAACTGCTGGCACTACTATCAAAGAACAAGAAAGGTAACAGGCAGGAGGGAGCTGTGTGCCTAGGATCAAGATGAAAACTTAAAAGGCATGAGTGTGTTTCTGAGAGATGATTCTTTATCTTGCTGAAAGGGTCTGTCACTGCTTCCAAATGGAATCATCTCGGTGTCTTTAAAACTAAAACTTTAGAGCCAAAGTCAATGCACTCATCTGAGAATTTTGACTTTTTAATAGACTGAGTTTAAACTTAAACCATCAGTCTTGCACATAAAAACATATGTGTACACAGAGTCTTCCACACAGACATCCTTTTCTTTCCAGCTCAGCTCAGTGGGCTATTACAATTTTTCATAAACACATGCAATTTTATGTACATTAGGGATGACATATGGTGTACCTACCTATGTCTCTCTGTCAAATGTTGGCGAAAATGCCACTGCCACACCGACATTGTGGATCTAATTAAGGACCCTCTGTTTATTGTATGCCACCCCCACCCCACTGATTTACTGTCTCTGCCATAGAGGCCCAATGGCAGGAACAGGATGCTGGATGGAACAATTCTCTCTCCTGTGTCTGATCCCATTCCCGCCTTGTTCCCACCCAGGTCCTTAGGTAGGGTCAACAGGGCAATTACCCTGAGCCCTATAGTCTTTAGGTCCCCACAGGAAGTGCTTGGGCGGGAGCCCCAATGGGAGCAGGCAACACCTGATGAGGGAGGGAGGGAGGCTGGTTTCCAGGGCAGATGCTTCCTGCGGGGCTTGCTGTTCCTTCCTGCTTCCTCTGCCCTGAAGACCCCACTCCCAGCAGAGGTCCTGGTCCCATCCTCCTATTCTGTTTTTTTCCTGGCCCTGAGCCTGTTCCTGAACCTTGAGCTGCATCCTGCCCCAAGCCTGACCCAATTCATTCCTGTACGAGCTTCTTCCTGTCCTGTCCTGATTCCCAGCTATGCCTGCACTCCAGTTTTGTTTCTGGACCCAATCCTGCAATTCTGCCCACAACCTGGACCTGATCCTGACAGTGGATTGGACTGCCATCCTTTGTGCAATCAAATGCAATAAGAACCAAAATAGTTAGAAAGGAAAGCATAGAGGGATCCATTCCTGCAAACCCATCACTATCAGGTATTGTGTTTCCTCTGGCAAGTACCGCTACTGACTTCAGAGGGCATTTCATGATGATAGGCTTTACAGTGATTGCAGCATCAGAATCTGCAATCTGTAATTGCAGTGGAATAACTAATACAGTAGTATGTCTTTGTCAATGATCAAGTGAATTACACCACATGCTTGCTTTAAAAGGGTGCATATGGGGATAGACTGCTAATTGGAGAAGATGGAGATAAAATGTTTTAATGGTAACAAATTCTAACACCTTGCATAGCATCAAAACTAGCAGGAAAAAACAGAAAAGAGTACCCGTTTCTTTTATGTTAACTCTCAAAAAGAGCCAAATAAAAAGAAAATAAATCAAAATACTGCAGTTAGTTTGACATGTAATTAAAGAGAAGAAAGTATAGGTATTTAAAGACTGTATTTAAAATCACTTGCCTGCGTGTCAATAAAATACATTTTGTATCAAAACATTAACTAAGAATACCTATATATTTTTAATTGGTCTCCTCACAGTGACTATAAAAGAGAACAGTAATGGGCCAAAAATCATTGGGTTTGGGTTTTTTAAAAGACCAAACCTATGAAAGCAAAAGAGGAAAACATGTGCTGAATGCTAGCTTCAAAGAGATTTCAAAGCCATGCAATTCTTTAAGTTTACAACACAGC
Organism: Sphenodon punctatus; assembly: GCA_003113815.1. Classification (NCBI taxonomy): domain Eukaryota; kingdom Metazoa; phylum Chordata; class Lepidosauria; order Sphenodontia; family Sphenodontidae; genus Sphenodon; species Sphenodon punctatus. The sequence goes on along the minus strand of QEPC01003844.1, from coordinate 2,594,507 downwards.
TTAATTGACTTAGTTTCAAGAATGCAGTAAGTGGTTTTGAAATCTTAAGAAGAGAAACAGGAAAGGAGGACTGAGCTACCACATTTGTGATGAATGAAAGTATGTGAACAGAAGGCTCCTGGCTATTGTGAGGCACCTGCTATCTGGTCCCCTAGAACTCAGAATCCCTAGACTCTAGTCCAGCTCTTGTGTCTCTGTCTTCTGTTGATTTATGCAAGAGCTGGTTCTAATTAAGAGCTGCATTTAATTCGCCCAACTGGGGCATACCCCACATCAGATTTTCATCTGGTAATCAAGAAAATAGTCTTACAGTCCTTTATAGTTACAGCTGCACCTTCATCCTCTCCCAAAAAATGAGAGTTCTGTGCTATGTCTCTGCGGTACCACTTCCTCCAAAGCTGTTTGTGCCCTTTGGCACCTTATTATTTGCTCAGCTTTCAATATAGACAAAATTAGGGTTCTAAAGAAAGGCTCTGTGTCAGGGAGCAATGTCAATGAAGGTGGAAAAGTGCATGCATGAGCATTTTTTTTGGCCTGTGTATGGAAGTTCACAGTGCTGAAGAAGAACTTGATGGAGTAAAGTATAATAGACCAATTCTCTACCAGGCAAAGGTTAATGGGTTTGAGTGATATCTTGGTAGTTTTACTTGTTACGTAGGTAGGGGTAAAAGGGGTTAGCAACTTAACTGCAAATACTGCCCCCTTCCCACAGTTCCAGGTGAACCCAAAAGGGGTGAGGCTAAATCCATGGATAAGGAGACAGAGAGATTGGAGGTCCGGCAAATTGAAAAAACAAGACAAAAACAAACTAAACTCAGATTGTAAGCCCTAGGGGCAGGGACCGTGTCTATTTTATTACTTTGTAAAGTGCCAGGTACACTGCTGGCGCTATATAAATGTTTGTTAATAATAATAATAATAATAATAAACTCCTGCTGCAGACTTGCCCTTTTGATTTTGATTTTGCATCTCCAATGGCTTTTTTCTGATTGTAGTCTATATGTATGTGTACATGTATGCTTCTCATAGAAGGACTGCAGAATTCACATGAAAATCATCATTTTTCCTTTGTGACTAAGTAACAAATGCTTTGCACCAAAATCTCCATCTAGTTACTCTATTTTGTGGGCAACCTTGAATAAGAGAGGGGCTGCTATTGTACATTATCTGTCAATTTATTTCCCCAAAAGAGTTGTGAAGAGTCATCTTAATGGAGTACTTGCTACACAAGTTATACTGAGTGGTACAACAGGCTGTGTGGAAACGGTGCTTTAATAAAGGTATGGGACTGAAATTCTTGCTGCAGAAATAATGCTACAGGAATAATTCTTGCCACAGGAATAATATTTTCTTGAAATCTATCATTTTTGTTGGATGGTAAAAATCAGAAATACGAACTACTTAGTTTATCATGTATGCTGAAGAAACACCAAAGGGCACTGGCGAAATAAATCTTCATTGAGCTCCAAAGCTCAGCACAGTATTACTTATGAATGAATGTTATGCATGACTGACTGACTCAATGAATGAATCACTCAGAATAAGATTGTGCAGCCCTAAGTAGCACAGAAACGTCTCTGACACTGACTTCTAATACTTAATCATAAATATTGCATACTCTGTAAGGCAAGGAAGGAAGCACAGTCAGAGCTGGTATTATCCATGCATGGGGTATCCACATGCCTGGATATTTCATATTGTTACATAGTAACCAATTTTACAGCACACATATGCATACAGTATCTGAGATTACTTTAAAATTCCAGTGCTATGAGCATTTCCAATTCACTTACATTGTTCTTGCTCTTTGTATGTATGTTTCACAGGTGCTTATTAAGATGCGGCTGTGCTGGAGAAAAACAGAATGGAACCCAGACAGCCCTTTAAAGCAAAGATTTTTTGTTTTTTAAAATAAAACCCAAGGACATCTCTAATAACAGTTAAAATATTTATACATTGCCTTTGAGTTTAAAATAAAAATGAATGGAACCATAAATACTCGAATATACAAGGGTGATTTATAAATGGGTGAAGGCAGGTGTTGGTATGTGGGAGTGGGATGGGTCTATGCTGGGTGGAGCGCTGGTGCGTGGGGGATGGGGTAGATGGGGGCATCGGTGTGCGGTGGGGAAGGGCGCTGCGCTGCCAACCATGCACAGTGCAACTGGGATTTTTCCTGGTTGCTCTGTGCATGGGGGGTGGGTGGGGATGTGTGGGTCATGGCAGCGCTTACACATGCACCTCCACATCTAAATGAGATGCTCCCCCACATGGACACTGGGTGTCCATACATGGGAGCATCTTGTTTAAAACGGCCATGGTGTTCAAATTACAGTGGTTATTTCATATTGAACCATCTAAAATGCTGATATTAGGGAGTACTTTACAGACCAAGCTGAACCCTAAGGGCTTTATGTCCCACAAATGTTAATAAGGAACAGATGTAGAATGAAGTTACTGTGAGGCACAGAGATTTTTTTTATTTTTTTTTTAAATCTACATTGTTTAAGCCACATAACCAAAATTTATATAGTGATGTAGAATTGTGGCTTTGCAGTGAAATTATATATGTAGGCAAAGCAATTTTACATCTCATTTTAGACTCTGCTGATCCAAATGTGTCTGTACCTTTTTGATTTTGCTGGGTTTAAATGATTTCTGAGGGTCAGAAGCTTTCAAAGCCAAATTGTGGCTAACTTAGAATTGTGACAGAGCTGAATTTAAACCCCAGATCTGGGCACCTTTTGCTGGACATGTTTGAAATCCACACTTCATGGAAACAACCCCTTGCCACTTGTGAGCTCTGATATTTATTTCATAGTACAGTATAACCTCTCTTATCTGGATTTTCCATATCTAGATTTGGATCTATTCTTAACCTTATTTATATCCCCTGCTAAGTTCAGGGGACTTAGACCATGTCATTGCCCACCACACTGAATCCAGGACATCCTGATCCATGACGAGGCAAGCCATCCTTTAGATGTGCTGGCCCCATCACTGTAAGGAATCAGAGAGGGGGCGGGGCAGTGTGGTGCGATGTGCGGTGGCATGGCCCTGCCCCCCCCGCTCCCTCGGCCAGCCACCCTCAGGGAAACGGGCAGGCGCAGCGGCCAACGAGGCAGGTGTGCCCGATCCCTACCCATGGCCTGGCCCACGATCAGGAACGGGGCAAGGTAACTGATGTTACTTTTGCTCCTTTCCTGATCGTGATCTATCTAACCACGGTTCCAGCCCTGAGGCCAGTCTCAGAGCCGGAACCGTGGTTAGCTTTGAACCACCATGGTGAACATCTGGCAGGACTCAAACAGACGTGCCCATCACAGCCACCCCATGGTATCCACTGTGGTTCAGTGGGGTTGACTGTGGTGGTGTCATGTCTGAAAATACCTATTAGAGTAAATCTAATGTGCCCATCAGTGGTAAACAGTTCTGATCAATTGATCAGCACCTCTGCCAATCAACTACTGATCAGTGTTGGCCCACCCCACCCCTGGCCCCCAATATCTGGACAAACAGTCTGTCCCCTGTGGTGTACAGTTATGGGAAGTTATGCCATATTTCCTTTCACAAATTCTAGTGGACATATTCTCTGACAAAACAAACAGACAACCCTCATGTTCCTTGAATTTGTATGTAAGGGTGTCACGTCTTGTGTACTCTTTTTATAAAAAGGAAAGAAGGCTAAGTTTTCCAGATGAACTAATCATACTGGATTGGGCCTTTTACTCCTAATCGTATAAAATGAGTTTTACACTTTACTTTGAGGCCAGACTAGCAAAGCAAGTATTGTAAAAGACAATATATTTATAAATAAAGGAGCATGAGACTTTTAGGCTATATTAAAATATATGCATAGTTTACTTAAATATAATATCAGTAGCTTACATAGAGTGGTATTGATAGCCAATCAAAGTTACATGATCTTAAAGCATTTCTGTTTTAAGAAAAAAGCTTCTAAAAGGCTAACATATGCACAATTCATTGGCTCAAAGATATCAAGAATCATACATTACATTCTTCCCAGTCTTTCCCTTTTCTGCCAAAAATGATGAGAATGGTGTTTGGAATTTCAGTCTGAAGAAAGTTAGGCTGTGTCTCTCTTCTTAAACAGTTTGCCTGCTAGGAGGCTCACATTCCTGAGTAGTGTCATGATGACATCAGCTACACTGGATTCTAATTGGCTCTCTTAATTCTGAACAAGTAAAGTTTTTACTGAAACCTTATATTTTATCAAAGATAATTGTCAGATTACAGAGAGAATAACCAGAACTTAGAGTTATTTCAACTATTAATTAAATAGATATGTTAGCTAGAGAAAACTAACAAAAATACTCCTCTCAGTCTGGAGATATTCTATGAATAGTACCATTTGTCATTTAGACAGGTAATAGATAAGTTTCCAGACACCTAGGCTGGCCAGAGGGGCCTCTTTATTGCCAGCCACTTTTAGCCATTTGACTGTTTCCTTGGATACGGTGAAAGTTCATTTGGGAAGTTTAAAAAAAAGAATGTAGCTGAAAAAGCTTCAGCTTGAACCAACCTAATCACAGAAGTTGATTTTAGAAATCAATGCTTCAAAACACTAATCCAATACTTTGAAACAGAAAGTTAACATATAAAAACTCAAAATTAATACATTAGAAACACAGATGGCCAAAAATATATGCTTATAATAGGAAATACATGACAAGGGCCCTTGTATGTAAGGGACTTACAAATCTGAAAGTCTTATTCATGCTGAATAATAGTATTCATTTGTGAGAAATAGTTCCAAGCATGAACAAAACTAAATCATCCCCCCCAAACTCAAAACTCAGGTTTTTGAGTTCCTGATAAATCCTTGGATACTATAGAATAAATTCTCTCCAGCATTCTGGTATTCATTGTGCTCACCTGGAATTGACAAGAAGCAAATAAAATGAGGGCATTAGAAACCTGTGCGTACATTAATTTTAAATAAATAACTGTTTTTCATATTACTAGAAATGTAGCCGTGTTAGCCTATAGTTATAACAAGAACAGAGAGTCTAGTGGCACTTTAAAGACTAACAAATTTTTATTAGTGCATGTGTTTTTGTCAGCACAAGCTTACTTCCTTAGATGCAATAATGTTCTTCACATTGTTTTGGTTTTGGACTACTTATTTGACCTACAATGGGGTTGGATTTTTCAAGACACTCTCACACAATCTGTATCCCAGAAGGCTCTGAAGCATTAAACTAGAAGGCAGCACAGAGCATATGGCACATGGCAAGAATATGTTCCATTCTTTATTGCTTAAAGCTTAGAGCTCATTTGCCAACTAGGCTGCCTAAAATCTCCCTCCATGTTTGGCACAGTGGGGGTTTGGTGCCCCCCCTCCACGCCCTAGGAGGAAGAGGGGAGCGCGTGAGGTGGCCGCCTCTTCACCGCGTTGGGAAGGGGGGGGCCAGAAGCAGTTGCCCAGCAACCAAGATTGGGCGCCCAGAACTCTTGCGACAAATGGGATTCTTGGGCGCCATTTTAGGTTCCGTGTTCGCCTGCCTCAGTTTGGTCGTGGTGGGGAGCAGGGAAGACACGCACCCACGCCCACTTTTGGCAGCACTCTGAGTTAATACTGGTTGCTAATTAGGACCAGAAAGGAATTTTCCCTAAGCTTGATTGGCAAACTAAAGGTAAGGGGTTTTTCGCCTTTCCCGGAGTGTTTGCTTATTTGGTCGAAGGGTGGTACGGCATTTAGCTGGTGGTAGGCCTGCAATTGTCGCACTCTTTAGCAGTGGGCTGAGTGAGGGGAGTTTAAAAAGGTTGGCAGTTAGAACATATGCTGAACAGAAACATCTCCTTAAGATGGAAGTCTTAGCTGCACAGTGCAGCCCACTGTATGGGCCATCCTAGGGGCGAGAGGTGAATGGTTGGACCCGCTGGGTGGACAAGGTGCCAAGCAGTGGGTAATGGTGTTCTCACTCTTATTTCAGCCCTCAAAAGGGGGTGTAGGCATGAAAAACCTGCCCCGCCCCGGGGAAACCCAGGTATTGTGGCAGGGGGTAAGTTAACATTTGGGAAGTTAGGACACAGGAGAATTCCACTTGAACTTAACTTGAGAACAGCTGGAGCTGTTAGACAGGTGACAAGAGACAACTGCCTGTCTTGTCCATGGAACCTCCTGGTTATTGACAAACAGTTAAGAAAGAAGTAGGACCCCAGTTCAAGGGGGGAAGCAGGGAGAGCTACCCCTATCCCTTTTGGATTTATAATTGAACCAATAAAGAGTGCAGCCATTCTATCCCATAAACCGTGTCCTCGTCTTCTTCCGGGTGTGCATCAACAATGACCCTTTTGTAGATGGGAAATGACCAGCAACAAAAGCAATCCTGGTTCACAAATATTAAACAATAATTAGAACAGGCTGGTTTAGATGCAATTTATTTGGAGGGTCAAGGTCTTCCACTTCCTTGTGACAAGAAAATTATTACAGAACACTATTGGATATCTCCCTGCAGGGTGATCTTTCAGACATCCAGAGATTTAAGGCATATTCCATTGTATAAATGTATTGAAGTTGAGGGAGCGCAACCATACTATTTATTGGCAATCCCCTGATATCAACTTAGGGAGTCTCTGATGAAGATGCGCCTAAATCAGTTAGATTTGAAAACACAGAAAGGGAGATGGGATGGGATACCCTATACTCAGAGGCTATGCCCATGTTCACAGGGTGAGATTGAGGTTATAGTTCATTTTCTCTGAAATTGTCCTTTTTATATTCAGTTCAGGGAACGGTATTTACTCCCTGTTGTTGCCATGCCAATATTCCTTATTTTAATAATTTTGGCTCTTATAGAGTATGTTACCAAGTGTTTTATTTGCTCTAGCTGCTTATGTACATCTTGCTAGGCCACAATGAAAGAAGTTGGTTAAAGGGATATCCCATTCTTAAGGAAATCCTTCAATTAAGATACTCCCAAGGGCCCTTACTGGGACATAAAAGGGGAACTAAGGGAAGCTCTAGAAGGGAAGTACCGTACCCGGTCACTGATTTTATTATATCAAATACAAGCAATTTTGGATCTCGGGAGAACCGGAATTCCCACCCCTAGTATTTTAACTTTGGTAATTTTATTTTGCATTGGATTGCTCAAAGAGAAGTTTTATTATTGATGTATTGTTTTAGGCTTATGATTGCCCTTATGTTGTTATTTTATAATACTATGTCACTGTGTTTTATTACTTTTGGCCTTTGGACAAAAATAAAATTAAGAAAGTAAATATGGCACATGTTGCAGGAAACGATGGTGCAATACTGTATTAAATAAGTTCAGTTAGTAAATAAGTAATAATAAAGAGATAATGTGAAAGAAATGATCCCTCCAACATGTGATTGTGTCAAAGATGTGCTTGCTGGCATGAGTCCTTGCCAGATTGGGGCCCCACAGTCACATTCCTTTTTTGGGGTTTAGCTCCAACAGTATTTAACCATTAAGTCCATTCACTCTTCACTGTATATCGCCTCTATCCAGAATACATATCCACATAGATCGCTTTCACACCACCTCGCCCGTGCATAGGGAGTCAGAATCTGCACAGGGTTCAGCCGGTCTGAAAGACCCCACCCCCCCACCCGTGCAGCTTTGCCAGAAAACACACGCAGAGATACAGAGCAGGAAATCCAGCTCTGTATCTCTGCAAAGCTGGAGCCCTAGTGCCTACACCCAGCTGGCGCTAGCTTTTCTTCTTAAAGGGTCCTTGGCCCACAGGGACTCTGCTCTGCTACAGTGATTGTTTTTAAAATGTGTGTGTTTTAGGAAGGAGGAAGGTTGTTCTTGGTGTCCTCTTAGGGGGACATTTAGGAAGTGAGAAACAACAACAGGGTAGCAAGAAGAAAAAACCCCAGAAGAAATATGCTGTTTGAATTTTAATTCTGCCATGCAGTCACCCAGCCTACACTTGAGGTGTTTTGTAGACAGATCAACAGGGTCACAAAAGCAGTGCAGCTGTGCAGATCCAGCATGGTGATATTCCACTGCTTGCCTGTTAGCCTAACAGGAGGACATTAAATTTCTGGTGTGGAGCCAGATGGTACCAGCTATTGGAGGAATGCAGAATTAGTGGCAGTGTTATCAGGAATGTGGAAGTAAGCTGAACCACCATGGGACTAGATGCACCACAAACTAACAGCAAAAATCTTCAAGTGCTCTTACAGTGCCCTCCTTGGTTGTCATAACAATCAGTCCTACTCTTTTCTTACTCATAGCACCACTAGATGTACTATTAGAAGAATTTTGTTCTGTCAACGGGTCAGTTTCCTATTTTGGAACCAGACTAGTATTGGCATCATGGATTCCTCGAAATATTGAACTATTCCAGTGCTATGACAACTACTACTGAACCACAACCCTGGCTAGCCATATATTACATTGGGCTCTACTAAAAATTAATGCTTATCAGTGTAAGTATTTACCTTTGCCATTACATTTGCAGTATATCCCTTACTTGTAATGGTAAATATCATAGCTGATCTCCCCAATACCTGGTCACAGTTTATAGTGGACCTAATATAAAATCTGGCTGTAACATTTTGGCCACAGTCCTGTTAAGGAATTTGGCGTAACTCTTTCCAGAGCAATTATAGTCAGTATAATTGAAAGGAATATGTCCATCTCACTTAGTTTGTGTTGGTGCTGAAGAATTTCCAGCACTCGTGGGAGCTGCTTTCTCTTGAAGTTACCATGATTTCATTATTGTGAAGTCTTGAGTCACTGCCCTCTGTTTCCTAATCCATTTACATCAAAAGGTTTACCCCTCAGTCCTCAGATTTTAGAACCAGTTTTTGAACACTCAAAAAACAGGTGTATGTGAGTATACCTCCCAACATTTCCAGCAGCCAAAGAGAGAGAAGCCTCTCCATCTCAAGCTCTGCCCCCTCATGCACTTGGATGCACGCACACACACCCTCCAACATTCCAAGTGCATAAGGACAGATGCTCTCCTGCTTCTCATTCTCCTTAGTTTCTTGTCATTCCATCATCTCCCCATTGTTCTCTCAAGTGTTTTTCCTAAGAAGCAACCAGGAAAGAGGTGCTTGAGGTCTGCATACTGGTCTTTTTGTCTCTCTCTTCCTTGAAAGAGGGACAGTGGGATTCAGAACCCAAAGAGGGACTGTTGGGAGGTGTGTGTGTGCAGCTCCATGGGACAAGGTAGAAACTTTCATGTCACTTTGGGTCAGAAGTCAGGAGGCCAGAAATAGGAGAGCTGGTGAAGAGATTAGGGTGTTGCGCTGAGATGGTCAAAGTTATTCAGATCAAATGACAGGTGCCCAGAAGCCTACAGAAAGGAAAGGAGAGCTATGTCAGGAGCCAGGTAGTCAGTGTCCATCAGAAGGCAAGGATCAGAGCAGGACTCAGGAGACAGGGCTCAAAGCAGGAAGTGGGCTGGATGGGGCAGGCATAGACTGGAGTGAGGCTGTTTTTAAACAATACGTTTAGAATATTCTAGGGGGTTTTATGTCATTCTGAAGGTGATAGTCTAGATAGCTGGGACATTAAAATTGTGATGCCTCTGGCTTGCTTCCGGGTTTCAGAATGTTTTTGTGAAACACCTTTTTCAAAGTATTATTGAAACATTCTAAATAAAGAATGTTATATAACACTCATTTCTGCTATCTGCACAGGTAGAATGTTCTAATCCTTTAGATATCTTTTAGTCATCCAGGAGCTGTCCTTTACATCGGTGAACAATACTCTAATAGAACATCACAACAGTGGTCATTTAGCCACAGAAACTGGACTGATTATGACGATGGCATCATTCCGACAAGTCAGGTAAGGGCTGGAGAGCAGACACCGGGTCTGCAATTTCCAGAGCCTTACCTGGCACCTGCAATTGGACTAGAAGGGGGGGCGGAGCTACCGATCTGCCAAGACGAGAAAGCAGAGATTGAGCACATGGTGGTGCTGGGGCCATGCGCCAAAGGGCTGTGTGCACAAGGGCGCACCCTTTTGCATTCCCTTCGGCATGACCCTGCCTCGGGCTCAGGTATACTCTTGACTTTGGTGGTCTTTGTGCTGGCCCAGGAGATAATATTTTTATTTCTATTGTGTTTAGGCTATCTCCTCCGTAGATGAGCTGTGGGCGCTGGAAAGTATAAGTCCTAAGACTTGGGCTTTGCTGCGCTAGAGCATTATCGAGATAACCTGTAAGGAAGTCCATTTAACTAATTCAGTTCTGTTGTCAGGGCTATTGATTATGAATCTGAGATCACGAGCAACTGGGCTTAAACCATCACTGGCCGAGGAAATAGTTCAGGCTGCTGGTAATTCCTGTGGCATATTTCCTCTTCCCTTTAGTCAATCCAAGTTTGTACAGTTCTTTCAGCCAAATAGCAAGAGGGGACAATTAGAGGAAGCCCGTTTGGGCCCCCCCCCCCCAATTTACAAGAGGAAAGGTTATGTTTAGACTGCCCCAACTCTATTAAGCCAGGGCTGAAGCTGAGTATGGATAATATGGAGAGGTAACTAAATGTATTAAATTCCAAATTCAATGATCTAGCTGTTAGGGTGGATCTCGATATGGATACTCATTTAAGGAATTAGAAGGTAAACTCAATTACACGCATGAGCTTCTCCTTGCAATGAAGGTCCTGGTAGGAGGGCTTTGGTTGGAATTTGAAACATGGACAGGAAAAATGGAAGCGCGCCAGGTTAGAGGCTTAATCCAAAGAGATGTATCCACTCAAACACCATCGCCACAGGGGGAGCAAGAACCTAAGCCTAATGTTAAAGAAAGTGATGGTGAGAGAATAGAATCTTTGACGCTATCCGTGGTGGGGCAGAGGGAGGACTAGAGACGCCAGGAAGTTAGCTGTTCTGTGGAAGGGATAGGTGGGTCAGATTTTGTGTTTCCGAAGGAGGCAGAAGCGGTTGAGGCTGAAATATTGGGTACACCCAAAAAGTTACCCGTGTCACGCTTTAGCCCATGTAAAATCTGTCCCCAGGAAATTAGTAAGAGGTGGGCGCTGGTTATGCTCTTTCATTTCAATGCAAAAAGGAAATTTGGTTTCCTTAAAAATGGAGCATTAGACCTTGTGAGTTTTATGGAGTTTCTGCAGGAGAAAATGGTGATGGCGATGTGCCCTGAGGAGGTGATTGAAATTACTCCCCTGCTTAATAGAGGTAGGTTCTGCAGATGGGAATTGGAATTCGTCTCGGTATCTAAGACACAAAGAATATGGAGGGCTAGATTTAGGAAAACAGGTGTTTTTATGAGCAGAGTCAAAAATACATTAGCTATGGCTCTGCTCTTTCAGAATGCTACGCTATTATTGGATACAGATGTATCCCCCCCATTCTAAACTGACCCCGATTTCAATATCCCAGAAGTGGCTAGTATTAGAGCAGGTAGGCTCCCCATATCCGATGGGCTCACCGGAAGCGGCAGCCATGCCCCCCAATGAGGAGAGGGAGAGGTTGGAAAGGAGTGAATGGGGGGGCTAGTTCCAACTTCAATTGTTTTGATGCCTCAAATCTGGAGGATACGGTTATTTATAGTGAGCTGCCATTAGGTGAGAACCGCCACACCATGTTTCAGGATGCTATGGAGGTGGGGGCAAATCTGAGGCTATGGGAGGAGAGTTTGGTCCCCAACTCTCAGCAATGACTATTGGCAGGCCCAGAGTTGAAGTGTATCTCATGGAATATAGAAGGACTTAAAGCAAAGTTGGGTGACTGTGAATGGAGGGACTTTGTCAGGAGATATGACATTATATGTTTCCAAGAGACGTGGCTCTCAGTGGCGGAGACTGTCTCATTTACTTTTATAGAGTATGTTGCTTGGGGTGATCCAGGGTCATCTTTAACCCAGAGGGGGAGAAGATCAGGGGGAGTACTCACTTTGCTTTCTGTAGATTTGGGTGCAGAAGCGGAACAAATTAAGACGGCGCTTAAGAATTGTGTTGCAGTCATTTGTAAGATTATTATTATTATTATTAACAAACATTTATATAGTGCCAGCAGTGTACCTGGCACTTTACAAAGTAATAAAATAGACACAGTCCCTGCCCCTAGGGCTTACAATCTGAGAGACAGGAGCTGGGGGAGAGACTTAGGAAGGGGAACAGAGGGAGAGACAAGGGGTCTAACATTCATGAAGATGCGAGGTCTCAAGTGCACGTACTTGGCTTGGTTACGATGAGAATGACAGCAGGCAGGTCCATGTTGCAAGGATAAGGGTAAACCGATCGTAGGTATAGGAATAGTGGCTCAGCAGGATAAAGAGTCAGACAGAGCAGAGCGAAAGAGGTGAGTTTTAAGGAGAGATTTGAAGGTATGAAGGGAGGGGGCAAGGCGGATGTGGACAGGGAGGGAGTTCCAGGCATGGGGGGCAGCAAGTGAGAAGGGACGAAGGCGCTTAGGGGAGCAGGGAAGGCGTGGAAGGGTGAGAGAAGGGACAGAGGAGGAGCGAAGTGCACGGGCTGGAGTATGGAGGGCGATAAGTGCAGAGAGGTAGGGGGGAGCAAGGTTGTGAAGAGCTTTATAGGTGAAGACTAGGAGCTTGTGCAGGATTCGTTCAGGAAGGGGAAGCCAGTGAAGCGAAGAGAGGAGGGGCTGCACATGGTCGAAGCGACTGGCGAGGTAGATGACCCTGGCAGCAGAGTTTTGGACAGAGATGAGGGGAGAAAGGTGAGACCGGGGAAGGCCAGTGAGAAGGAGGTTACAGTAATCGAGGCGAGAGATGACCAGAGCATGAACAAGAGTTTTGGCAGATGAGACAGAGAGAAAAGGGCGAATCTTAGCAATGTTATGGAGGGAGAAGCGACAGGATTTAGCAACAGAGTCAATGTAGGGTTTAAAAGAAAGAAAGATGCCTGTTTTGGGTCAAGTAGTTCTTGTTAATATTTATATCCTGCCAGAAGGCTCCTCTTTGTGACTGGGGTGGGGGAATTAGGGACGCAATCACACTAGTCCACACACAACCAAGGCTGATTCCCAGAAAGGGAGGCACGCGCCCTGCAAGAAGAATGCCCGTCAGGATAGAGTATGGGTCTTCACCTCTAATTAAAGAGAACAGACCCCTATCATCATAGGGCATGGTAACAGCTGGGAAGTCAAGGTATGCCCCTTCAAACCTAACAGCACACACTCCGGTGAAGGAGGAGGGTAAAGGGCAATGTGAGGTTTTGTGCCAAGGGGATAGGAAGGGGGAAGCGAAGAGAAGAGGGGAACACTCTCGCAGGGAAGGAAGAAGCAACCCAGGGAAGGGGGAGGATAAACAAGGACACACACACTTATCTCAGGTCAATCAGTTCCTTGCACTCGCAGCAGTCGTCCAGGTTCCAGGGAAGGGAGGTTCAATCGCACAACTTCTAAGTATCGAGTGTTCCATGATTCAAGCAACAAACAGTTCCAACGGGGGGGCCAGTCTCTCAGAAATCACCAGCGCCGCTGCTTCAGCGGTGCTGGTTCTTAAGCCCCAGGCCCCGCCCCCGTGCGTGCTCTCAGACGCTCTGAGCATCACAGCAGGGGCGGGGGAAGCCCCAGACCATGTCCTGATGTTGGGGGCATGGCCACCGGCTGAAACCCTGACTCGGCCGCCGGCGGCCTCGCTTAGAACTCTGGAATCTGCGACCCCAAAGGGGGCAGGGAGCCCCCAGCCTGCTCCTGCCACTGCCGTGGGGGATTCCCTTGAGGGCGAGCCTTCCTACGGACGAAGCCCTGACACTCTTTTTATGAGAAGACCTGCTGGAATCACCTAAGTGAATTGCTCTCCAAGCTCCAGAGACAATACCCCCACAGTCACATTATTCTGGTAGGCAATTTTAATTCAAGAATAACGCCCCAGGAAGAGGAATTATTGAATCCTGCGACTTACTCTCTTGGGACCTTGCCACCCAGATGCTCGTGATTTGAAGGTAAATAACCACGGGAGGAAATTTGCTCAACTACTTATGGAGCAGGGTCTTGTTATAGTAAATGGGCGTACACCTTCTGACGCGATGGGCGACTTCACGTTCGACTCCTTTATAGGAGCGAGTGTGATAGATTATGTCTGTTTAGCACCAAAGATGTTTGAATTGGTTCAGGAGCTCCAAATTATCAAAAGGCTGGAAGGGTCGCATTCCCCATTGTCACTGGAACTCACCCAATCAGAGCCGCGAAATATAGAGCGGGAGGAGGGGCGATGTATAAGTGTCACAAGATGGTCTGAGGTTGGAAGCCTTTGCATTGCACTGCTGCTGTTCTCTGCCAAAGGGGATACATTCAGAATGGATATTTTGAGTGTGCAAGAGGCATCAATGTATTGGGCATGGTTGCGGGAGTTTTTAGGGAGGCTCTGTTGTTTTAACAAGTTACCCCCCTCTATTGGCAAGGGTTGGAAATATGAGAAAGCTACAGGATGGTATGACAAGGAATGTAGGACAGCTAAAAAAGATTTAATCAGGGCAAAGAATAGATGGAGTAGGTATAGGGTAGATAGTGAATGGGTAATATTCATTCAATTGAGGAGGAATTATGCTAAATTATTGAGGGAAAAGGAGAAGGTGAAGGCTTCCCAACTTTGGGCTAAAATCCAGGTGGCAGCACGCGTTCGAGATTCCAGAAAGTTTTGGAAATTGGTTGGCGGTGGGATTGCCTCTTGGGGGAGTGAAAAAGGAGTTTATAGGGGAGAAAGTATGGGTAGCGTTTTACTCTACGATGTTTGCTAGTTCCTTCCTACACACAGGAGATCCAGGTAGTGAGCTGAATCAAGTAGTTAGAGGAGGAGAAAATGTTGTGTTTATGCCCTTTGTGGCAGAAGAGGAGGTTAGGGTGGCAGTAGACAAATTGATGTTGCCTAAAGCAGCAGGGATCAATGGGATCCCTCCATAACTCTTTAAGCACTTTAGTACTTGGTGGGTTCCTATCCTGACTCAGTTTTTCACTATTGTGAATATTAGTAAAAAGAAACTGCCAGAATTGTCAGTGGCAGAGATAGTGCTGATTTTCAAACAAGGGAACCCATATGACCCGGCCTGTTATAGACCGATCAGCCTTTTGCCTATCATGGGCAAATTGTACACGAGAGTATTGCTGTCATCATTAGAAAACTGGATTACCCTGGATCACCCCCTTAAAGAGGAGCAGGCAGGCTTCAGGAAGGCTAAGTCAACATTCCACAACTGTTATGTGTTGCAGCACTTGATAGACAAATATGTAGGTATTAGAAGGGGGAGTTTATTTGCCGCGTTTATAGACTTCACCAAGGCGTTCGACTCTGTTTATAGAGAGTGACTATGGGCAAAACTAAAGAAGATGGGTATTCCCGGGGACCTGCTGGAGTTGCTAGTCAATCTTCACCAGGATACCAAGGCGGTCGTGAGATTGGATGGGATGGGGAGAGTGACTCAGCAGTTTCCCCTCTGTCGGGGAGTCCGGAAGGGGTGTTTACTTGCTCCACTTCTTTTCAATTTGTACATTGATGACTTGGTACCCACTATTGATGGGAGCAACCCAACACCTCCCCGGATAAAGGAAAGATCTATAGCCTGTTTGCTTTACGCTGATGATATCTTTATTCTCTCGCAAATGAGGCGAGGACTTCAGCAAGCCCTATTAGCGCTGCAGGGCTATTGTACAAAGAATGCCCTTTCTATTAATATGACTAAGGTGAATGTCATGGTATTTGGCAGATCGTGCAACAATCCCAATTTTAAGTGGCATCTTGATGGACAAGAGTTGACACTTGCTAAGCAGTATACATATTTAGGAGTGGTTTTACTGCTAGGAATTGCTGGAAGAAGAATCTGGATAGGCGTATAATTAAAGCGAAGCAGGAAGCGAAGCTTTTAAGATTATACTACGCATTCCCAGTAGCCCCAGTCAACCTAATGTTAGACATTTTCCAAACTAAGGTGGTTTCTGGTCTTACCTATGCGGGGGAAATAACTGCTCTGGCCCAGGGGGGCAGAGCTGAAGTTCCCCACAATTTCTTCTGCCGAGCTATTCTTGCAGCCCACAGAGCAACGCCTTGCCCTATGCTGAGGCTCGAGTTGAGTATGCTCCCCATATCCACTCTCCTCAACCTTAGATTTCTTTTTTTCTGGAAGCAATTGGCTAAAGAGGATTCGGGCATAGTGCGCATGTGCTATAAGGAGCAAAAGGAGCATCAAGGGGTGCTCCAGTACTCGTGGATGAGATATCTCAAAAAATTAGCAGTCGCCCTTGACTTACCAGTGGGGGAGGATGGGGTTCCAGTAGGGAGTCTCAGTAAGTGAGAGCTTAGAAAAAGAGTTGAAGTATGGGCTCGACAAAAGGATGTAGAACTATTCCATATATATAGTTCAGTATACTGAGACGGCGTTGGTGGCCTTGGTGGATGATCTCCGTTGGGAGATGGACGCAGGATGTTCGACCTTTTTGATCCTGCTAGATCTCTTGGCCGCCTTTGACACCGTGGACCATGGGCTGTTGTTGAGATGGCTGCGAGACTTGGGGGGTCTGGACGGGACTGTCCTTGGATGGTTCCGCTCATTTCTCTTGGGTAGAAGCCAGCGGGTGGTGCTGGGGGCTGAAACATCTAGCCCCCGAGCCTTGACCTGCGGCATTCCACAGGGTTCCATTCTGTCTCCACTGTTGTTCAATGTGTATATGCAGCCCCTGGGGGAGATCGTGAGAGGGTTCGGGGGGCAATGTCACCAATATGCTGATGATACTCAACTGTACCTCTTGTTTTCAACTGACCCAGATCCTGCTGTCTTGTTACTCTCCCAATGTTTGGAGGCCGTGGTGGATTGGATGCAGCAGAGCAGACTGAAGCTCAATCCCGATAAGACGGAGGTGATGGTGGTGGGAAGGGCGGGGGAGGTACTGGCCCCCCTGATAGGGAGTGCTCGCCCACCTGTTGCTCTTCAGGTTTGGAGTCTGGGGGTGGTTTTGGATTCGGGCCTCATTCTGGATCGGCAGGTGGAGACGGTGGCTAAAGTCACCTTTTGCCAGTTGTATCTGGTACGGGGGCTTCGACCTTACCTCTCCGGGCCTG
>QEPC01003844.1:2556093-2571068 GCA_003113815.1 Sphenodon punctatus | reverse complement strand
AAGGGAGCTGAGGTGAGGGCAAGTACTCAAGGACAAGGGATGGATCTCTATCATAGACCAATGATCTGATCCTCTTCTGTCTTCCATCCTGAGCATATCCCTTAAGCACCCTTGCTCCCAACTCCTCTCTGGCCCACAAAGCTTGTACTAATTTTCCAAATGTCCAGCAGGAAGGAAGAGGTTTCTCACCCCTGATGTAAAATCCTTGTGTCTCCACACCTTGAGTACTATGAACAGTTTTGGTCACCACACCCATGGTCAATCTTGCCTCTAAAAATAAGTCCAGCTTTTTCTTGAATTGACTCACATGGTTTGCTTTGTCAAGTTGATTATACCGCTACAGCACTGATTGTGATTTGGAGCTCTCTAGCATAATTGGGGTGGGGATAAGAAGGACAGAAAGCAGAAGTAGCTGTACTATTTTCCTTATTTCAAGCTGAAATTGAATAGATTTTAGAATTGATTAGAGTGAGGAAGTGGTAATACGTACTTGAAAACAATGGGAACTGCTTATCTGGACAGTTGGTAATTTATTTTAGATAATTTCTGTTAAATAAATTCTGCTTAAATTACTTATGGACTAATTCCTTCCTTCTTTAAGTCCTTGATCTACTTTTTTCACTTTGCTGCTACTTACATTATTAACAGTAAGTAGTTCCTTTCCTTGTAATACGCTCAATATTTCACGAAAATCCTTCCACTTGAGTTTCCCTACTGGTTCATTTTAAGCTAACCTTCCATATAACATGTCTCCAAAATGTTAGCAACTTTATTTGCTGTCTGCAATGTCTGAAATATCCCTTCAAAGAAAGAAAATAATGATTTAGAAGGATGTGCGAGTCTGTGTGTGATTCATCCAAAGGTCTGCGTGGGACCAGAGAACTTGAAAAACTCGATCTGATCTTTGAGCTTTAGAAGGAATTTTAACATTCTGGTTCATCATTATCATATATCAATTGAGAGCTTTTCTCCTGAAAGAAAATTCAGTTCCCTTTCTCTTACGCATAAAGCATTCAGTCAATGGAATGCATGGCTTAAATGGCCCCTCATTTCCTGTGCCATTGGAATCTGTTACTTTTAGTTATTTTTTGTTTGCTTTGTTTTTAAATCCTGAGGGGTGTTGTTTCTTCCCCAGAAAAGGCTGAATGATAAACGGTCTATAAAAACAGGTGATTCACTATTACCTATATGTGAGCTAAACAAAGCTATTAAACATTGATCACTGTATAGCTAACAGGCTTGGGAGGTACAAAAGTCGACAAGATGAAGTAAACACAGGCAATAGCACTGTGCAACAGTTTCTGACCCGATTCCAAGAAATGCTGCATGCATTAAGCTATTTGATTTGGCTGTGAGTCAGTGAAAGGGATGTTACTTAACAATTTGAAGTGTTTGGCAACAGAACAGCTACATGTGAATGATGTTGTAAGAAAGGAAGTAGTACTGAGACAAACACTTCTTACAGATAGATTTTGGCTTGGGAGCTGTACCTAACAGGGAAGTTCACACCAGGTGACATCCTTATTAAATTATAATTATTGCACAAAACTTGTGCTTCCTAGACAACTGCGCAGCTCACAGCTACACAGGGAAGGGAAAGTCTGAACTTCCTATGAAAAAAATCTCTCCCCCACCATTATGCTCATTATTGTTAATTCACTCCCCTGAAAATGTTCTCAGTAACTCGATGCAAAACATGAGAAGCCCTTCCCCATGACACTTCTATGCATCTTTTAAAATGGATTTTATACTGCTGTATTTTATGTTTGTAAAGCATTCTGAGCACCATGTGGCAAAGGTGCTACAAAGTTATTGTTATTATTTAATCTACACTAGTAGTGTCTATTGATTTGTGTTAATTACGTTTATAATTTTCTTTTTTGGGGCTCATGCTAAAATCTGAGCTGTGCAAGCAAGTGCTTGCTTCCATGAAAATGGCCAATTATTTCAAAGGTTTTCTAGTCAACCGTAGTTTGCCTGCCTAGATAAGATTTAGAATTACTTTAGGCATGTTGGTACATTCTAAAGAAAGGCTAGGTTTATCACAGTTAATGTATTAGGCTGGACTTTAGAGACCTGGGTTTAGTTCCCGGCTCAAACTTCCTGTGTGATCTCTTGGGCACTTAGGCAGTTTTCAGAATTGCATACTAATTCCCTGTGGGAGAGTTTTAGGCTCCCAAATGCACAAGTCATTTCTGAAAATAGGACTTGGGCTCTTAAGTCACTTAGGCTACAATCTTTACTCACTTCCCCTAGAGGAGTTGCATTGACTTCAGGGTTTTTTATGTTTAAAAATTGTTTTATATTATGTTGGAAGTCGCCCTGAAATGCCGTAGGCATGGGGGGCGGCATATAAATATAATGAAATAAATAAATAAATAAATAAATGCTGGTCCCCATTCCCATGGTACAGTGGGTGGCCATCAGGGTCTTGGCCCTTGCAACACCCAACTCCTGCTGGGCGTTAGTCTCGCAGCACTTCGGTGTTGGGGTGAGCACCGTCGCCGGGATCCTGCAAGACATCTGCGAGGTGGTGGAGGGTGTGCTCCTGGACTGAGCAATCCAGCTGGTGAACCAGGAGGCCGTAATGGCCAGCTTCGTGGATAGAGGGTTCCCCAACTGAATGGGCACCATAGACGGCACCCACATCGAGATCCTCTGCCCATCCGCAGGGGAAGCCTTGGAGTATGTCAACCGACATGGGTACCACTCCCTGCAGCTGCAGGCGGTCGTGGACCACTGGTGCTGGTGGTGGGTATTGCCGGACAGAGGGTGTCGGCAGTGGTGCCGGCAGTGGTGGTGGGTATTGCCGGACAGAGGGTGTTAACAGACTACATGCTGGCCCGGTTCAGCCCTCTTTGGCCCAACTGGGCCAGTGTGATACGTGAACATTTGTTCTGGGTCCGCCAGATGTAGGCCCATAACAAACCCCACCTGGGGTGGTGGCTGGTCTGGAAATGTGGGCCTGGAACAAAGCGGGTCCACACCACAGTGCACGTCCAGCCCAGGTTGGCCTGAGTGGGCGGAACTGAGCAGGAATGTTTGTTCCTGGCCCTGGCTCTGACTGCCTCCTACCATGGGGGGTTGCTATGGTGACCGGCCATAGCTACTGTAATAGGCAGTCATGGATGCCCGTCATGGCAGTGGTGGGGTGATGCCAGGAGCGTGGGGGCATGGCTGAGTGGCCTCACGTTGCTCCCCACCCCTTCCTGCAGCTGGAGCAGTCTGTGGGGACATTTGTTCCTGTGACCAGAGGAACTCCTTAAAACTCACCACTTTTGCTCTGCTCTGTCTGACTCTTTATCCTGCTGAGCCACTATTCCTATACCTACGATCGGTTTACCCTTATCCTTGCAACATGGACCTGCCTGCTGTCATTCTCATCGTAACCAAGCCAAGTACGTGCACTTGAGACCTCGCATCTTCATGAATGTTAGACCCCTTGTCTCTCCCTCTGTTCCCCTTCCTAAGTCTCTCCCCCAGCTCCTGTCTCTCAGATTGTAAGCCCTAGGGGCAGGGACCGTGTCTATTTTATTACTTTGTAAAGTGCCAGGTACACTGCTGGCGCTATATAAATGTTTGTTAATAATAATAATAATAATAATAATAACCAGAGATCATTTGGCTGGGGGAAGTTCTCCCCTCTCCTCTGGGTGGGACAGACATCATTGTGATGTCTGTTAACACACCCAGGGACCGCTACTGCTGGCCAGACCCAACCCAGAATTCTCTCTCCAGTTACACCCCACTGAGGTTCAGGGGCTTAGAACGTCTGGGGCCAGAAATTTCCTGCCCTTGGTGGAAAAACTCTATGTTGCAGCATTGGCCACAGTACGGTCATTTTGCAGTTTTCAAGTAACTTATAGTTGCTTGAGGGCCTAGGCCTCTCCTAGTTATATCCTTTACAATGTCTGTTTATGGATCAGTGTTGACTCAAGAAAGGGAAGGTGTAGCATTGGGGGAATGAGCTGCTGGCATTGTGAAATCTGCTTTCACTCAGGAACCAATATAAGCCTGAAGTTAGAAGGAAGGAAATAATAAGAATTACAGCTGTGCTAAATGTTTATTATATAACATTAAAACTGGCATCAGGAGAAAGGAAATTTAGATGTGGAGGAGAAAATGATGTAGCAATCTCTAGGGAAGATGTACAAAAACAGAATAAGAGGAACCTAAAAGGAATCTGTTCTGCCTTGGAGTTCCATGGTGTAGAAAACCTCCTGAGAGGAACGGAAACAAGTTATTTTGAAATAATGTGAGTCATGATGGTATTGCACAAGGGGTTTAGAAATGTTCCAGAGGCTGTCATGAGAATTCAGCGAATATGCAGAGAGGATGCCATCTCACTAGCTAATGAAATGCATGGCTGTTTCTGCATATTTTCCTCATTTTGTCTATTGTGCTGCTTATCATTGTTATTAATAATAATATTACAAAGCTAGAGTTGGCATCATATACCCATTGTGCTAGGTACTGTGGACATTATGGTCCCATATTTCAGGTGTAGCATTCGAAGGGTGTTTTTAAATGAGATGCTACCACATTTGGCCACCCAGGAGCTACTCATCTGACAACCCCTGAAGCTGGTACGGGAGAATGTGGCCACACACAGCACCCACTCATGGCCACTCATGGAGCACTGCCATGAAATCTGGAGTGCTCCATGAAGGGCAAGTCAAAAAGGTGCATGGCCACTAGTGACCAAGCATTCCCTGCCCGTATGAATTTGGGTGGCCAGCCATGCCAGAAGACCTGTCCACCACTCACAGACATTGCAAGTCACAGGAACTAACCACGAGTGCTGAGGAGTCTGAATTCCCCAGCACTCATGCTGGGGCATGTCAGTTTCAAAGGCTAGCCCGGCGCGTTTCCCCTCCTCCATGGTTTGTGGAGGGGGAGTGCGAAGCAGCTGCCATGGTAGTCACGCTGGGAACTGCCCATTAGAATAGCTTCCCACGCACTCCACTCGAGTGACTGCTCCACAGCTGTGCCACTCAGTGGCCATGGATCCACCTCTCCGAGCCTTGCTTGTTTAAAAACATCTGAAGAGTTTCTTTGCCCTGTTGCTACTGTTGCCCCATCTTCCGCTGTGGAAACTGGCTTCCCCAAAGAGCTCCTGCTTCCCCATCCTCTAGTCTGTTTGGCTTTAATTAAAGGGCATCCCAAAATTGCCCAAGGCTATAGTGCTGATTTGGGACTTGATTTCCAGAGGTGCTGAATAGTTGAGGCTCTCATTGACATGTGTGCAAGAGATTTGAGTACTCGGCGCATCAGAAAATCATTCCCTAAATAGACAAAGTATTTTACCCTTCAAGCACTCTGCTCGTAAAAGACCCATTGATGTAGATTGGGCATACATTGGCTGAGCATACTGAGGATCATAACCAAAATTTCCACCCTTTTTATGGATATGTTTGTGTTTGTGCATACTTATGCACAAAAATGTCAATTTCCATGTCTAAATACATACAAAAGGAATGAAATGAATGAGTTTCCCGAGTTTCCAGTTTTCATGCTGGAGCCTTCACATGATACCCGGTAATGCATTGTAATGGTCTTGTCCCCTAGTGGCTGGATGCCTTGCCCGAGAATAGCAATATTAATAGAACTGGTAGTAATGGGAGCTTCTCCTTTAGCTCAAGTGATAGTGTTACAAGGCCAAATTCTGTTCTCATTTAAACCTATGAAACCCTGCCGAAGGCACTGAAGACTGCACAGGTGTAACTGAAGGCAGAATTTTGTGAGCTAGATGTCTCATATTCTTAATGATATAATCAGATTGAAGGGACTAAGGTAATATTGATTTGTGGAACACTAGCATGCCACAAACAATTGGTTCTGAGGGCAGCTAATGTGTTTATGTAGGATTGAAAGGAGTTTAAGATATAATCTAGAGGAGTTCCTACTAATCATTGTATTAGGCATATTGGTTTGCCGTCTGTAGAATGGACTGGTTTTTAATGCTACACGCTAGGGCTGTCCTAGGATTTGCACAGATATCAGTTGACCATCAAGGATGTCACACAGCTGCTTAGAAAGGGCATGAAATGCAATAGTAACCTTGTTAAACACATTTCATTTTTAATCCTGGAGAAGGTTTTATTCTTAACCCTCAGACCTGGGGAGGTAATAGTTCCTTTATATTGAGATGATGTAAACAATACAGCACCTACTTCCCTGGCAGGATTTTACAACAGGATTTTATAGGTCCCAGTATAGACTCAAGAGATTGTTACAGCAAGTTTTAAAAAAATTATTTATTTATTTATTTATATTTATATTTATATTTATATTTATATTTATAATAACATTTATATCCCTCCCCCTCCTGCCTCAGGCATCTTGGGGCAGCTCACAACATTTAAAAAACATTTTAAATATTATAAACAAACAACAATAATTACAATTAAAAACAATATAAAATCCCATCCCCCCTACCCTACCCCAACCCAGCCTACCCACCCCAACTTACCCACCCCATCTCCCTCGGGAAAGGCCTGGCGGAACAGTCAGGTCTTACATTGTCTGTGAAAAGAGGGGAGGTCAGCAGCCAAGCTGATCTCCAATGGGAGGGAGTTCCACAGCCACGGCGCAGCCACGGAGAATGCTCTCCTCATAGTAGATACCCGTGGAACCCTGAGGAGGGTGCCCCCAGCCAACTGCAGGGGTCAGTTCGTGACCTAGAGGGTGAGGCAGTCCTGCAGATAGGCGGGGCCCAAGCTGTTTAGGGCTTTAAAGGTCAACACAAACACCTTGAATTGGGCCCGGAAACCTATCAGCAGCCAGTGCAAGGAGCAAAGCACCGGTGTAATATGCTCTCGTCAGCCCGTCCCAGTCAAGAAACAGGCCACCGCATTCTGCACCAGCTGCAGCTTCTGAACCAGCACCAACAGTAGCCCCACGTAGAACTGTAGTAATCCAGTCTCGAGGTAATAAAAGCATGGATGACTGTGGCCAGTTCCGAGTCTGAGACATACGGCCTAAGCTGAAGCACCAGATGTAATTGGCAAAATGCTCCCTTTGCCACAGCCGCCACCTGGGCATCCAGGTGGAGCCATGAATCCAGGAGCATCCCCAGACTCCGGACCTGAGAAACCAGGGGAGGAAGGACCCCACCCTCCCTCAGCTTCCCCCACAACCATCACCTCCGTCTTGTCAGGATTTAGTCTCAGGCGGCTCACCCTCATCCAATCCCCCACAGCGGACCAGGTAAGTACTGAGACTGCAGGGCCTGAGTCGGAGGAAAATGAGAGATATAGCTGGGTGTCATCAACATATTGATGACATCTCACTCCATACTCCCTAACAACCACCCCCAAAGGCTGCATGTACACATTGAGCAAGAGAGGTGATAAGATGGAACCCTGCAGTACTCCACACCTGAGGCCCTGGGCGGAAGATGAAAACTCCCCCAGCACCACACGCTGGGTTCTCCTGGGCAGGAAAGAGCAGAACCATTCAAGAATAGTTCCGCCAATCCTTGCCCGGTCCCTCAGCCGAGTCACCAACAACTCATGTATCAAATGCAGTCGAGAGATCTAACAGGATCAATAGGGTCGAACGACCCTGGTCCAACTCATGGGAGAGGTTGTCGTCCAAGACCACTAGCGCAATCTCCATGCCATAACCCAGATGAAAGCCTGACTGCCAGGGATCAAGAAAGTTAACCCGATCCAAATGCCCCTGAAGCTGCCAAGTCACCACCCATTCAATAACCTTCCCTAAAAAGGGAAGGTTAGAGACTGGCCGATAACTGGCAAGGGTGTCAACGTCCAAAGATGGTTTCTTGAGCAGGGGCCACACCACCGCCTCCTTGAGACAGTCTGGCACCCTGCCCTCCCAAGGGAGGCATTAACTATTCCTGCCAGCAGTGGCCCCAATGTCTCCCGGCTAGCCTTAACCAGCCAGGACGGGCGTGGGTCTAATTCACAATAGGTGACTCGAACAGTCCCAAGAACATCCCCTGCATCTGAGGGCGACACCACCCGAAACTCATCCCATAAAACAGGACAAGAAGGGGCTTCTACTGCCTCTGACCCGTTCTCTGCAAAAACAGTCACATCAAAACGGTGGTGAATTTGAGCAATTTTATCCGCAAAAAAGTCCACAAACAAATCACAGTGAGCATTTGATGGTTCTACGTCCAGGCGGAGGGAGGCCAGACTGACCAGCCCCCTCACCACCCAGAACAGCTTAGCTGGGCGGGACTTAGCGGACACAATGCGAGCAGCAAAGAAAACCTTCTTTGCTGTCTGTACCGCAACAGCATAGGTACGTAACCAGACTCTATGTCGCAACCGGTCAACTTCAGTATGTGAATGACGCCACTGTCACTCTAACCGCTGCCCTTCCCGCTTCATCCGCCGCAGCTCCCTGGTATACCACAGGGAGCTGCATCATCGGCAATTCGGGAGCGGACGCCTGGGAACCACACAGTTGATGGCCTCCATCAGTCTGATATTCCACCTAGACATGAGGTCATCGAGCGAGTGGTCAAGGTTAGAGGAAACATCCCCTAGAGCTATCTGGAACCTTCTAGGTTCCATAAGCCTTCGGGGGTGAACCAACCTAACTGGTTCCACACCCTCCCAGAGGCCAGCATGTGCCAGGATATCTTCCCAGAGGAGATAATGATCCGTCCATGACAAGGGCACTGTTGACACCTCCCCCACCAATGGATCCCCCGCCTCAAGGCCTGTGCAAAATAATACCAGGGTATGTCCTCCAATATGTGTGGGGCCCACTACTCTCTGAGACAGGCCCATGGTTGCCATGGCGGCCATGAACTGATGCTCTGTCCCTCCAAGACTGGTGTCAGTGTGGATATTGATGTCCCCCAGAACTATCGTCCTGGGGGACCGCAAGACCACCTCTGACACCAGCTCAGTCAATGCGTTTTAATGCCTGTTCGTTGTTGTGAAGAAAACCTGATGCCAATGGAGATGTAGAAAAATGAAATCTCCATTGGTATTTGCCAATTTACAAGGCACAATTAATTGACTGGATATGTCTTACTGTTAAGAGAGTAAGGAATAATTGTTTAAAGGGAGCAACCAATTATTTACGTGCTTTGAAATGTGAAAATTCCTATCATAGTGAAGTTATTGGAGGTAAAATAATTTCACCATAAAAGAGGTCTCTAGGGGAGCACGAAGAAACAAAATGGTTTAGGGTACAGTTAAGGAGATTTCAGAGCTCTTTGCCTCTTTTGTTGTGGAATTAAATCCAGCCCAGGTCTTTAATGAACTGAAATTATTTTAGCCTGATTGATGTTTGAAGTTCTGTCTAAACGAGCCATCTACATAAACTCATTTTTTAAGTGAAATCCTGACCCGTGTGAAGTCAAGGAGACATTTCCC
The DNA here is from genome assembly GCA_003113815.1 of Sphenodon punctatus. Lineage (NCBI taxonomy): Eukaryota > Metazoa > Chordata > Lepidosauria > Sphenodontia > Sphenodontidae > Sphenodon > Sphenodon punctatus. Next base: position 2,561,709 of record QEPC01003844.1, on the reverse strand, counting down.
ATTGCTTTCTCTGGTGATCCAATTGCAATCTTGAGTGAGAGGTTGACTGAACATGTAGATGGAGCTTGGGAAAGAAAGCTGACTGAACATGTAGACCGCATCAACTTCTGGTGCAGGAGCAGTTCATCTTCTAGGTGATGACTGAGGAACATTGGGTGCTTTCACATAGACGTGGGAGTACTCACCTCTGCAGCAGGTCTGGGAGTGCACCCACCATGTTTTCTTGCTTGCAGCCCCACCTGGGTTCATTTTAAATGGATTTGGTGGCTGCCACAGCCCATAATCTATCTGGCTGGCGCCCCCACCCCAACACCACAGAGTTGCGGCAGGTGGATCACCCAATTCTTTGGGCTGCTGCTTGCAACTCCATGATGTTGTCCATGGCAACCCCCAGCCAAGAGCAGAGCTGTAGTGGCCATCCACCAAGCAGATGGACAGCAGCTCCACCTCCGGCCAGTGCTCCAGGTTTGGGATGCCTGCTCTTCTGGCAGTGCTCCTGGATGTTCTGGAGCACCGCTTGAGGGGCTATCCTAGAGCAGGCACAGCCTGGCTGCTTCTGCTCTACTTGCACATCTGGCAACTCACCTTTAAATGGATGGCTCACCTGGGGGTGAGGCGGAGCAGAGGTGTGGGTCCTGTCTGTTTCACCGTTTGGACACATCCTTTGAACATTTTCATATGTACCTGGTTCGGAGATGGGACACCACTGCAGTCAGGACTGGGCTGGACCCCCAAACTAATGTGAAGGGGGCCTGGTCACCTGGGAGGGTGGGAGAATGCACGGACATGTGTCCACCATGACACACCCCTGCACTGCACCCAGCCCCCCCCAACAGGCAGCTATGGTGGCCAACGATGGCCACCATCACACTTGAAACTGGTGGGAACTCCAGACCAGGTCCAGCAAAACAGGCTTTCAAATGTAATAGCTGGCTTTACTCACTGTCAGGTGGTCAGATCCAGGCCGTGGAAGCTAGCATGAGATGTGACTCAGAGACTTTCTTGAGTCACAATCCAGACTAGCTGCCACCACGACTGGGATCTATCCTGTACCAACATCTGGCAGCTGGGAACAGATATAACAGTGGCCCATTGGTTAAACTGGCTCAAAGTGTGGTAAAGCAGGCCACCATGATGCCTGAAAACACCCATTGTTATCATAGCATGAGATTTTGTACTCTTGATGCCCATCCAACTGCCAGTCTGGCAGCTTCCACAAGCGCTATGGTCCCATAAATAATAGCATGGAAAACAGATGGTTCTACTGTGTTCACAATGAGATTTCCCAAAGTATTCAGAATACAAGTGATTCAGAATACAAGTGATACGATGGAAACGGGGAATCCATATTTCCCCACCTCAATTCTGTTCCCAGCTCCTGCGTGTTAGATTGTGACAGCGATGTATTTCTCAATCAATCAATTCAGTGTATTTCAATTGTTTGCCATTTATCATAAAACATAATGGAAGAATACAATTTCCAGTAAATAAAAATGTAAAATATTATACAGCTTATAAAGAGCACTTGTTTATACAAACAACATGTGTAAAATAGAGTGCCACAGCTTTCAATACCAGTGGATCCTTAGAGGTTAGCAAAAAGACAATCTTACATGACTCAAATAAGGGAATTATGCAGCAGGTCCTTAAATCCTCGTAATAGGAGCAAGAAAAAAATGCATGCTCTAAGGTCTCCACCTCATCTAGGAAACAGGTGCAAAATCTATTACAGTATTCGACCTTTCCAGCTCTACCTTTTGTAACTGCTGACTCAAAAAGTTGGAAACAAACGAATGTTAACATTCTACGAAGTTGAAAAACTATCCATTGCATAAGATATGGTTCAAGCATAAAAGTACTTTTAACCAGAGGATACCAAGGGGCAATCCTCACTGTAGCAACTTTTGACAGCTCCTCTTGAGCGGAAATATCCAGAAGTCTCTGTTTAATATTACTCAGAAGCTGACCCCTGTAAAATGTTGTACAGAATTCAGGGGAACATCAGTTTTAAACATAATATCAGAGACCCCTTTCCACCACCAGTATTTCTTACTCCTCTCATGCTGTGATTGCTTAGCCAAGCATTTAAAGGACAGTCGTGTGGGCTCCAGCTGTTGAATTTTATCTCAATAGCATAGATCCCTCATTTTTGCCAAAATCATCAATGAATGAATCCCAGTTTCTCCATGCAGCATAACTATTGGTGTAGGAGTGGGAACTCGTAATACACCTCTGATAAATTTGTTTTGGACCACTTCTGTCTCTTTAGAATGGCAAGGGAAACAGATCTCAGACCCATACAGGACTTGAGCCAGTATTTTAGCTTTAAAGACTTCCAATACAGATGTCACACTCGGGCTCTTAGATGATCTGTAGAGGTGCAGAATCCCTGCTACAGAGCTATTAGCTTTCCCTGTCAGCTTTTTCTTATATGCTACCCAGATACCTGTAGCGGAAAAGCAGACTCCTAAATAAAAATACTTTGAAACCTTGGGCAACCAATGCTCTCCCAGGGGCACATTTATATTTAGCCTGACTGTGTCCAAAACAGATCACCTGAGATTTCTGTGGATTTACACTCATATCATTTTCAGTAAAATAACATTGTAAGTGATTCAGACAATTCTGAAGAACACGTTGTGTCTGGGACATCTTTCAAAAGTACATCATCCACATAGAATAAAATTTCTGAAGATCAATCAGCAATTTTGGAAGGTGCCTGAGCAATTCTATTTATTAATCTAGCCAGGTCATTGATAAAAAGGCAGAAAAGCAAGGGTGCCAATGGGCACCGCTGCCTAACCTCAGAATAAATAAAAGCAAGATACAATTTGCCACCTCGAACAGACACATATTTATCAGTTCCATAATAAAAAAAATCTTTGGTTTACAAGAAGAGTTAAGGCTCTTTCAAATTTAATCATGCACTAAAAAGCATGGAAATTGCAAGTTAAGGCTCCCGCCTTAACTTCCATGCCATGTTAGCAGTAAAAACATTGTACAGTCTCACATATTGTCCTCACTTACAACTTAGGCTCCATGCACCCACAATTTGCCTTTGTCTTTCAACCCCAATCCTCTTCCCTTTGCAGGTTGGGGGCAACACCGAAGCTGGGGACAGGAGTGTGTGCACCCATACTTTGCCTTTGTCTTTCAGCCCCAATCCTCTTCTTCTTTGCAGGTTGGGGGCAACACTGAAGCTGGGGACAGGAGTGTGTGAAACCCCCTTCATTTCCACTTTAAGAAAGAGAGAACTTAGGAGGTCTGGCTCCCACCCCTTCTCCCCCTCTAATCTACTTGGTCCCAGCCCTGTAACAGAGAACTCAAGACTCCTGGCTTCCAGCCTCTCCACCCCACTCTAATCCAGTAGACTGCACTCCCTTCACAGGCAACTCAATAGTCCTGGTTGCAAGCCTGTTCTCCTCTCCCCTGCTCTCAACCTTGTAACAGAAAGTCCAGGCGTCCTGGGTTCAAGTCTCCCCTCTAACCCTGTAGCCCCCACTCCCCTCACAGAGAACTCAGAAGTCCTGGGAAATAAATGTTTGTCTGTATGTGTCATATGGAACAGATGTGTGAGTGTGGAATGACAAAAAAACCCAACACACACACACAAGAGGAAATGGAATAGCAGGGAGGGAGGCTACTGGGAGTTAAAGGATACGGTGTCAGCTATGGTAAGTGGATAAAATGATAGGACTGATTCCTCAGATATCCCATCAGTCTTCCAAATCAGTTTTTTCACCCAGAACTTTGTTATTGTAACTATTTTTAATTCTTCCTGTCATTCCACCACTTACTTAATCCTGCACACTTTGTATTTTTCCTTGTCATTCCAACCATTCCACTTACTGCATCTGGTGCCTTCCTCATCATTTCACACTCTCTTGCCTTCCCTATGTACTCCCAAAGATGCAACTGTGTTGTATAATTTCACAAACACGTAATTGGATGTTGGAATAACAATAGTATTTATATAGAAACTGGAAATTGGCACTGCTGTTGCCTCCATTCCTTCTAATGGCCATTCCATTTTATTAATTTCAATGAATAAACAACTTAGTTTTAATTAAACATTTGTATATAACTCTACCCAACTTCACTGTGCTCTGGGAGGGCAGTGGAGACAGTGGGTAAGAGGGGCGGTTGTGAGCCATTAGTCAGTTGTCCCATTCTCCTCAACTGAAATGAAAGGATAGAGGAAAAGGAGGGTACAAAGGATACAACGACGTTGATTTGGTTTAAGCATTGCAAACTTCCAAAAACTACTCTCTATGATCTCTTTAGATCATGGCTTGTACAGGAGTCTTCCACTCTACTTCCCACTGTCAGAGTACTTTCCTTTGTGCAACACTGGCCATTCTGCTTTCTAGAACCTCTCCCTGCACAGGACCCCCTGACTAGTTTACCCCTTGTACAGGGCTCCCTGACTCTGCAGTGCCCATGTAAAGGACTCTCCAATGGGCATAATGCTGCCCATCCTTCAACTCTCCTCCTGAACAAATCTCCCTCACTCAGTTCTCCTCTGTCCAGGAGACACAATTATGGCAATTATTCTGCAGTTCTCTGTCTCTACAAGACTCCCCCACTTTACTTCCACTTGGACAGGGCTCCCTTTCTTGCACAACTCTGCAGACCTCCCCCTGTACTGGGTTCCATATTCTGTATTCCCAATAAAACTGCTCCCTGTAAAGTGCTCCCCCTGTGCATGGATTCCACTATGGAAGCTATTTACAGAGGCTCTGCCCCTACTTTGTCCCCTTAATGTCCTCTCCACCCCTTTGTATATGCTCCCTCCCTCCCTGCTCCCCTATAGGATTTCCCTCCCTGGGATGAGGCTCACTTTTAGAGTCGTCCCACGAGGACTACAATTGCCACTCTGCCCCACAGGGCTGCCCTTCACAAGACCCCACCATCTCCTTGCCCCCCTCCTGTACAACACTTACTGTATCACCCCAGAGCACTCGCTTACCCCTCATATCTTAGTGGGGTTGGCAAAGCCGGAGGGAGAAGCGCTGAAAGAAGATCTGTTCCATCCTGCCTGTAGCCTCCTGTCCCTGTCTCCGGGATAAACCGCTGCCCTCTTCCTGCACCTGGGACCATCCCAGGCAAACTCCAGCACTCTGGGCCCAGTCACGATCCTCCAGTGGGGCACCCCATTGGATCCACAGTACAGACACCCCACTTTTTTGGAGGGGGAAGGGCTGTCACTGAAATCCATGCACCCTATGGTTCTGGGAAGGTTTAGGGGGCCAAGATCAGCCACCCCAAACATCACTGCAGGATTAGCTAGCTCTGTTGTTTATAGGGGTGGGAAACCGGTAGAATCCGGTATCCGATAATGCCGGTACTGGGCGTACCGGCATTATCAGATTCGACCCGGTAATCCGGACCAGGTACCGGATTCCGGGGTACCGGATTATTTTTGCATTGCAGCCATTTAAAAATGGCTGCAATGTAAAAAAACTGCCCCAGCAAAAAAGTTTTTTAAAAAAAAAACCCTCCCCGAGTCCAGGCTGCGCGGGTGGAAGGGGGGACACCCCCACCCACCCTGCCCAGCCTGGATTTTTGTTTTAAAAAAGAGTAAAGAAAAGACCCAGAGGCGAGGCGAGGCGAGGC
>QEPC01003844.1:2532504-2552726 GCA_003113815.1 Sphenodon punctatus | reverse complement strand
CCCCATTGAAACCAATGAAATAAATCCGGTACCGGCATACCGGATTTAATCCGGGAATCCGGTTTTCGCAGAACCGGTAACCGGTAAATCCGGTAGCCGGTAATGGGCCCGGGGTCCCACCACTAGTTGTTTAGACATCTCAGTGTCCCTAGCCCTCAAGCTGAGGTGTCTGCTGTGCGGGATGAGATCAGAATGACCTTCAGAATGACCTTTTCTCCCTTCCACAGGTCTTGTTCTCCTCCTCTGCTCACCAGATCAGCTCTAAGCATGCCTGACCAGTCATTCACACTGCCCCCTGGAAGGTGCAGTTCCCTCTCTTTCCCCAGCACTGATAGGCTTTAGCAAGCAGTGCCTGCTGGGAGTTGTAGTCCCCAGTATTCAAGACCGTTTGCTTTTAAACAGTCTCTGCATTACATGTAGAATGTTCGCAAGCACTCCACACTCAGGATGATCTCCATAGCTTAACACTGAATTTTCAAGATGTCATAATTTAAAAACTACTAACTGGATTTACAAAAAGTAAACAAAAAGCACACCCCACCAGCCTCCTTGAATTTTCTAAAAGGCTTCCCCCTCTTCCCAACCAACACAAAACCCCTTTACCCTGCCAAGATTGAGACATTCTAACTTTTGAAAAAACAGGCTTTCAAAGTGCGGTTTTCAAATGGTTATATGTCAGCTGTTATCCAATCAATTCAACTGAAATGTGGTCAGCATAAACCACTTACTCCAGTGATCTGTCACCAAGAATGTCACAATCCTAATGTTAATCATGCCAATTTCATAGCAAATATAATTCTGGGGCTTTATAGTGGAGGGTTTAACACACCTTAACTATTAGAACTCTCCTGTGCTCTATGCAGGAGCGCATTCTAATAATAAGATGCATAAGAATAAAGTAGTTATCCATCACTGACCATCCCTGATGAAAACCCACCTGCTCTTCCATTATAAGTCGCTTATTGGATATCCAGGCCTCTAATTCTTCTAAAAGAAAACGAGTATAAATCTTGCTGGCTATTGGTAATAAACTAATAGGCTTGTAACAGGTGGGATCTACCTTATTCTCTTTCCTAAAAATTGGAAGTATAATAGCAATATAATAGCAAGAGGGTAGTTGTCTACATAAATTACCTAATGTGAATAGCCACAGAGACTATTTGAAGCAAAAGAGGTTTCCGTCATTATTTCTTCCCTAATCTGTATCACATCAATAGTTAGGGATGGACGAACGTGGTTCGGAAGTTTGGAGTTCGGACTGAACTCGGTCTGTTCGGTCAATCGAACCGAACTTCCGAACTGAACTCGAATTTCAAACCGAATTGAACCGAATTTCCGAACTCTGTTCTGTTCGCCCATCCCTAGTGGCAACACACACCAAAAAACCTGGTTTTGAATGGCCGAACTTGGTTTGGAAGTTCGGAATTCGACCAAACTCATTCTGTTCGGTCAACCGAACTAAACTTCCAAACCAAACTCGAATTTCAAACCGAACCAAACCAAATTTCCAAACTCGAATTTCAAACCAAATCGAACCGAATTTCCGAACTCCCTTCTGCTCACCCATCCCTATCAATAGTCCATCATCTTCATAAAAGAAACATCAGACCACTTCACACTGAGCTTTCCCAGCCTCAAAGGTTGGCATCATACCATCACATTTGCTTGTCTGAGTTGTACTTATGATACCCAAACTAAAAGGATAATGACTACTCTCTGGCCTAACATTTACTGTGAATCCAATAAAAACGTCTAAAAGATTCCCACCAGATGTTCACCACAGTGAATACCTGGCAGGAATAAAAATAACCATGATTCTGGAGGTGAGGCCGGCCTCACCTCTGGAATTGTGGTTAGATTGGCCATGATCCAGGATGGGTCTGGCAATGGCCACACTGAATGTCTGGCCACCAGCCCAGTCCAGGAATCCAGCCCCAACCACGGGACAGGATCGGGTGCAGCGGCTGGATTGGCCGCTGTGCCTGCCCGTCTCCTGGAGGGCAGCCGGTCAGGGAGTGCGGGGGGCGGGACTGTGCGGCTGCACATCGTGCCGCGCAACCTCGCCCCCTCCCTGATCCCCGGTGTGAATCAGGCTGGAATGTCTAAAGGCCGAAACAGATCCCAGTGCGTGATTCAGCGTGGTGGGCCTCCAGGTCCGGAACGTCTGAAATTACCCTGGCACGCTGAATCCCAAAGGCAAATCAAATGTATATTCTCCAAATAAATCAGTGTCCATTCTCCCATTATAAATAATCATATTATATTTGCCCAAGATTTCCACCAATAAATCACCTGCAGTAGTATTCATAAGGTCTTTAGAGATCCTGAGCGGAATCCCTATTACATTCAAAAGGTTTGCATCTAATTGTTCAGGGGATTGGACACCTGCCCTGGCATTAAAATTACCAACTGGAACAAAAATTGCCTCAGAAAAGGAATTCTCCAAATGTTCCAATAAATAATCAAACTGAGACTAGATGCTATTAACATACAAAGGTGAGTTTTCTGGAAGAATACATACCTTTATAATCAGATACAACCATTCCAGAGTCTGCTAACCATTCCACTACAAGAATATTCTTCAAACCACTTGAAACTAACTTGCAGACACCTGGAAGATGCGGTGAAATCAAGGTCGCCATCCCTCCTGCAAAACATCCCTTCTTCTTTTTCTTCACACCAGGGATAGTAAAGATCTGATATCCCAAAGCTTCTAACAATTTGTCCTCAACTTCTGATAAGCATGTTTCCTGGAAACAAAGAATGTAATATGTATAAGATCCATCCATTTTATAGTAGAGGGTTATAGAAATAGTAAAGGATTGTCCAGTGGACTGGGTTATGATGTATTTCTTAATAAATCATTAAGAGAATACCACTATTTCAGCATTGCACAGAGAAAGTGAGGAAGCAACAATAGACTCTCTGCATAGGTGGCATAGGCGCCCTTAGATCTGGAAGTATAAAACAGAGAACTCGTTTAAAAACCAAAAGGCCAAAAGTCTACGTGAGAGATTCTCTCCTCATCATGTCTCTCATTTTCTTCTTAAAAGTCCACAGAAAGGAGTATAAAGCATTTCTATGAAAATTCTTTCTTTTCTGTAATGTTTTTCTCCAGTTTAAGGAAAAAGCAAACCTGTTTGGTTTTTGGAAGGTTTGCAGAAGAATAAGTTATATGAACACTTGATGTCAATCTAGAGACCTTCCAGTTCAGTCTCTAGGTTAATGTTCGTGGCATCTGCTACAAATGAAGTTTTCATTTTTATAATTAAAACAACAACAACAACTAAACAATTCCCCATAACAATTGTTAGTCTTCCCTGTATTACTGGCTGCGTTGCCTGCTAAATCCTGCCTGGTAAAACCCTGACTTGTTGGCATAACGGGAATGTACTGTATTAGCCTGTCCTCTGACCTCACCCCATGATTGTTAAAGCAAACCCTCCCTCATCCTAAGTCACACCCTCTTCCTAAACCCCCCTAACTGTTCTTCCTAATAGGCCCCTCATCATGCACCCAACCTTACCCTGGAGGAAGGCAATGCAGACCCCTCTGTTTCTCAGTAAAACTGTGCTGGCCCGTACTCCTCTACATCCCCCCAGCTTTTGTGTATATTTCTGACCTTTGTGTGCACATGCACAGAAGCGCCTACATCTCTTAATTTGCATTCATTTGAACATGGAAATTCATGCAAATATATGCAAACTAAAAACAGTCCCTTGCGTAACACTGAGACTGAGCCAGAAAAAAGAAGCTATTTTAAGAAGCAAACTTTAAACAATGAAATCAATCACCCACTTTTAACAATCCTTTATCATAAGCCAGACTTGAACTAGGGGTGTGCAATTCATTTTCGTTATTATGATAAAAAATGAAAATTTATGTTTTATTTTTCATTTATGTAATAATAATAATAATAATAATAATAATGAAAACAAATTTTAGTTTTTGAAATAATGGGGAAAAACTGAAAAACGTATTTCTAGTTATAACTTTTTTTTTAATTGAAGGATAGTTGTATATTTAACAATGCAATGAAATATCTACCAGTGTAATTTCTTCAACCTTTCTATACAATAACAAATGTACAGAACTCAAACTTATGGATTCAGATAAGAGTCTTATTTTCTTGCCTTTCTAGATGTAATAATCAAACAAAAATGCTCGTTCGCTTTCCGATAAGTCCTCTTTGTTCATAGCACAGACACATGGATACCATCCTGCCGTATACTCTTCTTTTTTATCCAGTAAATTGGCAGTTATTTTTCCCATGGTTAGATGGTATCAAAGCCTGTTCATCCATCCATCCATCCGCCCCCTCCCCCCTCCACCAGTAAGTTCTCTGCTTTCTTTCCAATGTAGGGCAATAACTTTCTTTGCAGCCTGAATGAAAGCTGTGCACGAGTCTAAGTGATTCCGTAGCACTTTTACTTCTGGGAACAAGCCTAAAAGTCCTATTTCTGGGCGAAAAGGGATTGTCACTCTCTTCATCTCTTCCATTTTCTTCCAGACGCATCTCCAGAGTGGATTTATTCGTGGACAATCGCACCAACAGTGGACGTAAGTTCCATCCTCCCCACATTCTCCCCAACAGAGACCCCTGTGCCCTTCATTTACATGCTTAAATTGCATCAGGGTCAAGTAATACCTAGTCACCAACTTAATTTGACATTCTTTAATCTCTAACGAGTGCGCACAAGTATGCATGTAATTAATAATTTGCACTTCCTCCTTCTCTGTTATTTTTCAAGTCATTTTCCCACTTTTGTATATACGTGAGCCCTTTGGGATACCATAAATCCTCTTTCAAAAAGAATTCGTTCAAATAACTTGGAGTCCCTAGCATAATTTTCACCTTTTTTCCCTTTAATTAGTGCATGTTTGAGTTGCAAGTAACCAAAAACTTCCACTTTTTCTCCAAGCATTTTCCCCATGTCCTCCCTTTTCAACATCTCTTTTCCTTCTAAAAGTTGATTGACTTTTGCTAACCCTTTTTTATTCAATTTTTCTCTTAGGGTTTTGACCTGTTGGTGCTTTTGGAAACAAAGGAGATCTATTGGTGAGTATGGGAATTGTTTTTTAATTCCCATACTTTTAAATTGTTTTCTGACAATTTAACCATGTTATGCAAGCAAAAGGGTGTTTTTTCCATGGTTTTTTTTATCTGGGATCCCTTCATCTGTTGTTATATTTTTCAGCCTGATTCTGGCCAGATTAATTTGCTCTATTTCAGCCCATTTCACTGAATCTGGTTGATGATACCATATGTTAAGGGTCCAAAGTGTTGCCGCCTTGTGATATAGTCTTATATCCGGAAGGTTCATCATCATCATCATCATCATCAACTTTTATTTGTACCCCGCTCTCTCTCGCCTATGGCGACTCGAGGCGGCTGACAACAAAAGCAAAAAACATCTAAAGAACAATAACAATTGCAATTCATCACAAACCACACAGTCTAAATAACCCCTCGATTGACATATCATAACATTTCATAACGTAATTTCTAATTTTTAACCATCCCCTCTCCTCCCTCACAAGATTCAATATAATACAACAAATCAATAATATTACAGCATATCATACGAGTCCTTCCATATGCTCCATCCCTGCTGCCACCAGGGAAGGAGCCCATCAAATCCCCTCCTACCCTCCTGCTCTCACCAGGAGGGGGGACCTATCATCCACAACAATACACTAATACAATAACAATCCAAATATCAAATTAAACATTTCTAAATCAGCAAAACAAAACCCCTCCATTTCTTAACCTAATTCCAAGAAAAAGCCAACCCTCCCACCCACCTCCCACACCTTCCCCTGCTGCCACCAGGGGTTGGTGCCAGATCTCTCCCCACCCCCACACAACTCCCCACTCAATATACCCTTCACCAACACAACCCCTATTCCACTCCAACTCCAACAAAATACAACTTACAAAAGTACCAAGCCCCTAAATCCCCTACAGTCCCCGAAAGGCTCCAAAGGGTGGTATAGTGGGTGCTTTGAGATCTTCAGCTGAAGGACCTTCATAACAGTCCTTGGATGCAGCAGTGGTATCTGATGTAGTGTCCGTCCGGCAGAAGGGCCTCTGGGCGTCCCAGCCCAGCCAATGGCCCCAACCAAAAGCTGGTGCCCCACAGGGCCCCGCCCTGGGTGTTATTACCTCAAACAGTTCCTCCAAGGTCCGTGGTAGCCACCTCCACTGCCTCCAGCCGCTAACGGCCTGCCAACGGCACTTCATCCTTTGGTGGCATCCTTCAGCCGCTGCCCAGAGGGCGCCGCCCTCAGGGGCAGGTCCCCTTTGTAAAAGATGGTTACCTGCAAGGGGAAGGGACAGCAGAGTGGATGCAGATGGGGAGGATTCCCAGGGCCTTGGCCAGGGAGCCCATACCCACACCCTCCTTCCCAGTTCTTCCACGCCCTCAGGGGCAGCTCCCCTTTGTAAAAGATGGTTACCTGCAAGGGGGAGGGACAGCAGAGTGGATGCAGGTGGGAAGGATTCCCAGGGCCTTGGCCAGGGAATCCTCCCCCCTTTCTCTTTTGTCCTCATTAGGGTCTGTTTATTGATTCTAGGTTTATGCCCTTTCCAAATTATCTCTTCCACTAGCTTATCACAGACTTTGAAGAAGGATTCTGGTAGATTAATGGGCAATGCCAATAGTTTGTATATAGTTTTAGGTAGGATTATCATTTTGAACAGATTCACTCTGCCCAACCATGGGCAGGGTAAATCCTTCCACTCAGCCGCTTCTATGGTGAGTTGTTGTGGCAGGTTTATAAAATTTGCTTTATAAAGTTGGTCTAATTGCTTAGGCAGTATGACTCCTAGGTACTTAACTGCCTGTTTTTCCTTGGGGAAAGGTAATGCCCTTTTTATTTCCTCCTGTTGTCTGTCATTTTCCCCATAAATAAGCGCATATGATTTTGAGGCGTTCTTATAACCTGAGATAATGCCAAAGCTTTGGATCAGTTGCATAAGCAGTGGAGTAGAGTTTACTGGGTCTCCCCAAAACAGAACTGTTTCATCCGCGAACATAGCAATTTTATGCCCCTGCTTACCAATGTGAATGCCTTTAATTTGCTTCTCTTGTCTTATTTCAATTGCCAAGACTTCCAACACTAAATCGAACCAGAGTGGGGATAAGGGGCATCCCTGTCTCGTCCCCCTAGCGAGATTAAAAACTTCTGAATAGGAGTTACTGATGATCAACTTAGATTTTGGTTCCTTGTAAATTGCTTTCACCCCTCTGATGAAGGGGCCCCAGAAACCAGAATCAGAAAACTTTTGTAAGTTGTATTTTGTTGGGGTTGGAGTGGGATAGGGGTTGTGTTGGTGAAGGGTATATTGTGGGGGGAGTTGTGGGGGGAGGGGGGAGATCTGGCACCAACCCCTGGTGGCAGCAGGGGAAGGTGTGGGAGGTGGGTTCGAGGGTTGGCTTTTTCTTGGAATTAGGTTAAGAAATGGACGGGTTTTGTTTTGCTGATTTTAGCCAGAATTTGAGTGAGACATCCTACCTTTGCCCTGTCAAAGGCCTTTTCAGCATCCAGCAAAATAATTGCCGCTTGCTCCCCAGATCCCTCTAGGTGATGCATTATGTTGACCACCCTACATATATTATCTGTTCCCAGTCATGTGGGAATAAAGTCCACTTGGTCTGGGTCTATCAATTCCCTTATGATGTCAGTTAGCCTATTTGCTAGTGTCTTAGAAAAGATTTTGAAATCTACATTCAGGAGTGAGATAGGTCTGTAATTTTCGCATCGATTGGGTGATTTTCCAGACTTTGGGATTAAGATAATATTAGCTTCATAAAATGAGCATGGCAGTCTCCCTTTCTTTAGGATTTCGTTGTATGTATTTACTAAGTGCGGGATCACTAATTTTGCTGGGTTTTTTTGTAAAACTCTGCCGGCAGCCCAACCGGTCCAGCTACTTTATTGTTAGACATACCTTTAATGATATTAGCTCTTTCTTTATTATCTAGGGGTCTATTGAGATAACCTATTTGATCTTGATTTAGTTTTGGTAATTTATATTTTTCTAAGAATTCTTTTATCGTTTTAGGATCAGGGTTGGATGAGGAATATGAAGACTGATAGCACTTCAGAAATTCTTGAAGAATCAGCTCTTTCTTAGTGATTTTGGTGCTGTCTGCCAGCTGCAAAGAGAATATATGAGACATTTTATGTTGCTTTTTAACTAGCTTGGCTAGTGTTTCCCCCGTTTGTTTGCTATATGTAAAATAAAAACTTTTCAATTTTCTAATTTGTGCTGTTGTCTTTTCAATTTCTTTTGAATTAATCTGTTCCCTAATTTGGGTATTTTTTCTTGCTATCCTTTTTGATGGGTTACTTTTGTTCAACATTTCCAGGGCCTTCAACTCTCTATATAGCTCCTTTAAATGCTCCCTACTTTTTTGCATAGGGCGGCCTTAGTGGCTATCATTTCTCCCCTAAATACTGCCTTTGCCGCTCCCCAGAGAGTTGCCTGAGTGTCCACTGTTCCTTCATTTAGCTCAAAGTAATCCTTTATCCCATCCAGAGTTTGTTCCAAAAAGAGTTTGGTTTTAAGCCAACCCCTTGGTAGTTGCCAAATAGGCTTTTGTGTGTTGCTTATGTTTTCAGCCCATTTCAAGTCTGTGATTACTATATCATGATTGGATAAAGTAGTGGTTTTGATAAAGCATGCATTACTCAACTTTAAATCCCCCTTAGACATGAGGGAGTAGTCAATGCGAGTGTATGTATTATGTACTGTGGAGTAAAAGGTGTAATCCCTTTCCCTCTGGTTCATATATCCCCACACATTCTCTATTCCGCAAACCTTTAATAAGGAACCTAAGTTTCTTTGCCATTTACTGGGGATTTTGCTATTGGAGTGGTCCCTTTCCTCCCAGCATGCATTGAGGTCCCCCTGCATTATTAGTGTCCCTTCCAAATGCTGCTCGATTAAAGACAAGGCCTGTCTCACAAATTCATATGTCCCCTCATTGGGAGCATAAATATTGACTAAGGTGACTTCTTTACCTTCTAGTTCTCCCACCATTATAAGTAGTCTGCCTTTGGTAACCTTGTACTTGCTTTTCAGTTTGAAAGCCTTATTAGCTTTAATGCCTATGAGAACTCCAGCTTTCTTTTTATGTGGGTCACTCACTGTGTAGACCTCCCAAAAATATTTATCTTGAAATCTAAAATTGTCTGGCTACTTAAGATGGGTTTCTTGTAAAAAGCAAATGTCTGACCCCTCCTGCCTAATTAACTGTTTCTTCCATTTACGTTTAACAGGATTGTTTAAACCCCTAATGTTAAGGGATACCACTCTGATCAGCTCTGCCATAGTCACCTTCTTTTGTTACTTAAGCCTCCTGTTTTGCCTTTAATCCTGAATCCATATATTAACCTTTGATCCGTAAAACTATGTACAAAGAGAGTGCCTGCTCTTGGCTCTCTCTCCAGGACTGGGTCATGTTTAATGCTGTTTTCCTCCCTCACAGTGTAAGCACTGTTCCAGTTCTCAATAAATTTTCTGACTTACCCGTTCCCTCCCCTTCCCCCCATCACATTTGTATAATGTCTTTGCGTACGTCCCCTGCCAGAGACCCTTTATAAACATAATAGTAATAATACCAGGTTGACTCAGCTTAATCACATAAGTTCAGGCATTATAAATAATGATTTCCTCACTTCCCATTGAAGAAACTGTTGTGGATCTTGGCTACCCCTTTTGATTTGGCGCAGGCTGACCTCTCCGTTTCTTTTGAAGAAAATCCTCCAACTCACTGGTCTCTGCAAAAAAAAATCTTTTCCCCCTCCATAAAATTGTCATGCAGGCCAGGAACCAGAGCTGGGGTCTGAGTTCATATTTGTTTAATCCAGCAAAATATTTTGCCCATTTTCTCCTTCTAGCCATAGTTTCCCCAGCATAGTCTGGGAATATTCTAATTTTGCTTTCTTGAAATATCAGGGATTCTTTCCCCCTTGCAAGTCTCAGGATGTTTTCTTTGCTCTGGAGCTCCAGAAATGTAACTATAATTGCAGGGGGGGGGGGGGGCTCACCTTCTTTGGGCTGTGGTCTCGTGGCCCTGTGTGCATGTTATGGACAGTAGGATCTTCAGGGAAGCAGGTTTCTAATATTTTCCAGATTAATTGAATGGTGTCACTGCCCTCCAAACTCTCAGGGACACCCACAAATCTTAAGTTGTATCTTCTTGCCCTGTTCTCTTTGTCCTCACATTTAGCCTCCAGTGCCCGAATTAAGTCCCACATTTTTGTTTGTTGCTCTTGACCATTTAGAGACCTGTCCTCCAGCTCCGATATTCTGTTCTCTGCTGTCCCAACTCTTTTTGTTAGGGCTTCTGCCCTTTGCTTCCCCAGCTGCTCCGCCTGCTGTAACTTTACAATCTCAGAGAGCAATTGCTCTCTAGCTTGATCTGCCACTGCGAGTCCCGCTTTGATCTCCCCTACCGCCGTGAGGATTTTGTCATCCCTATTAGGCTCTGAAGGGGGTCCTTCCTCCATATGGCAGGAGACCATCACCATATTGCCCACGCTTTCGGGTTGGGGGAGGGGGGCCCAATTTCACCTGGCAGAATTTATCCATCCCCACCGCTGCACCGTGGTTTTCTTGAGCCCCTTTTGTTCTCCCCATGTACCCCTTCTCGGGGTTTTTCTTTTGATCCTTTTTAGTTTTGTTTTTTTTGTGAGGTTTGTAAGTCGGGGGGAACGGAGCCCCAGGATCAGTGACCTAGTTGCGCGTGCGCAGTCCCTCAGTTATAACTTGTTTGTTTCTTATTCACTTATGGTGAAAAGTGGAGAGATTGTACCCACAATGGAGGGCACAATGTGCACCATATTTTGGAAGAATTGGATAAAGGAAACCGATTCTATAAGCAATTGAATATTGTGATTTTAAGAAAAACTGCATACACATTCCTGGATACATCTTTATCTTCCATCCAATTTGTATAAAACCTGGGAATATTATGTCTCTTCCCAAGGTTACCAATTATGCCAAATGTCAGAGAGATTGGATAAAGGTTCCTGATTTTATAAGACATTAACTTTAAAATGTATTTCCAGGAGTAACATTTTTATATTCCATTCGGTTTACAAGACATTTGGTAGGAATGCATCCCACACCTTTCTTGTCATCTCTGCCAAATTACAGGACAATTTGAAAAAGGGACCAAATTTTAATAAGCAATTTAATTTGTTCCCTTGAAGACCATTATTCAGAAAAATAACAGCACATGCAGTGCCAGTCAGAGGCAGGCACCTGGCATGACAGGGGGAGGGAGGCTGTAGGAGGGAGGATGGGGAGCAACCCAAAAGACTGACAGACACATTCACTGGCCAATTACTGCATGCTTCCAGCTTTACAGGACCAATCAGTGATGGCTTCGAGGCGGGTATAGAATGGACAGAACTGGGACTTTGGGAGACATGATTTACACATCCAGGCTGGTCAATTATCATCACAATCACATCCTGCAGCACTGTGACAGAGGACATAAGAGAATCTCTATTGGCTCTTTCCTAAACAGATGCTTCCAACTTCCCAGTAACAAGTGGGGGAGAGAAGATGGGATGGTCACAGCACAGAATGAGGATATTTGGTTGACATTTTTACTGGCCAACTGGCATCACAAACAGCTCTTATACCACAGTGACACATCAGAGAATCCCTGGCATAGGCTCGTTCTCTGCATATGCTGTGCAGGCTTATAAAATTGGGACCCTTTATCACATCTTTCTGATAATTGGCAGAGATGATCCTGAAGGTGTGATATACAGCCCTGCCAAATTTCATTGGATTACAAAGATGTTACAGTCATACATACATTTATAAGTTAATTGCTTATACTACGGACCCTTTATCCAATCCTTCTGAAAGTTGGCATAGGTAGTAATCTTGGGAAGGGGTATAATCTTTCCAAGTTTCATCCACATTAGATGGGAGACAAAGATGTTACAGCCAGGAATGCATATGCAGATTTTTGCAAAATAACATAATTTGACTGCTTATAAAATCAGATTCCTGTATCCAATCCTTCTGATATTGGCACACATAATGCCTTTCATTTGAGGTATACAATATCTCAAATTTTCATCAAAATACAATGAAAAATAAAAACGTTACAGCTGAAAATGTATTTTCCATTGAAACCAATGGAAATCAAAAATGAAAATTTGATATTTACGAAAATGAAAGATTTAAATAACAAAAATGAAAATGAATAACAACATGGGTCCCTGGTTCACACCTCTAACTTGAACCCCTTCATAACACTTCTTCAAAGCTCTACCACTGGAGGTATTAGGAACAACCCTGGGCCTCTTTTTAATTCAGTGACTACAGAAAACCTTCCCACATTGCCTAGTAAATTCAATAGTTGTTTGTTAGGATATTGCAGCAGTGTTCCAGTATGGTGCGGTAGCTAAGCTTGAGTCTGCCATGCTAGAATCATTGCTGTAGTTTTCCGTTATCACCTTTCATTTCTCTGTTAGCTTATTTGGAAAATGATTTAATAACTATTCCTTGCTCTGTATGTAGGGATGTTGCCTGGAAGAAAAAGGGGTGAAGACTGAGGTGTATAGGGAGCAAAGTTATACTCTCTAACATTTGACAGAGAGAAATAGTTATACTTCATGCCACCTCTTATTGGCATAAATGTGCATATGTTTATGAAAATTTGTAATGGCCCACTGAATAACTTTGGGGCTGAGCTGGAAAAAAACCCATCTGTGTGAAAGGCTCTGTTTGCATGTGCAGGACTAATGGTTCAAGCTAAAACTCAGCCTATTAAAAAGTCAACATTGTGCATTGACTTTGGCTCTAAAATGTTACTTTAAAAAAAACAAACAACATTTAAAAAAAAAAAAATTAAAGTGATACCAAAACATATCAAACAACTTAAACCAAGCCCAGCTTAACAGTCACCAATAGTGCAGTTCCAATGCAATTTCTGCTGGGGTCAAACACAAACTCTGGTCAATGCTTTGCCATATTTCTGGTGTATGGGTATAGTAAGGTATGGTCATTACTTCAAATATAAAAGTCAAACATAAATTCTCTTTCATCAGGCGTCAAAGGTTTGTCCTGCATTACTTGCAGACACGACATCCAGTGCACCTGCATTTTAGTGCTGTCCTCATGCAGCTTGGCTAATAGTCTCTCCATGGAAAATATAAACCATAAATGATTTAACCATTCCCCTTCAGTGGGGTCAGTGTCTGACTTCCAGTTTCTGGCTATGACGCTTATTGCTGCCAAGATGAATATTTTAAACTGTTCACTGTATTTTTTCATACACGTAAGCTCAGAAAATAGTCCCAAAAGAGCTGTCTCCGGCCAAAATGGGATAGGAAAACCCATCATCCTTTCCATATATTCCCACACTGATCGCCAGAACCTCTGAATTTTATAGCATGACCACCAACAATGAAGTTACATTCCCTCTTCTCCACACCCATGCCAGCAAGCGCCCTGATGTTCCCTAGTTGAATGCTTGAGTCTAGATGGTGTTAAATAGTACCGCAAGGTAAGTTTAACCTGGGACTCTCTAGCCTCTAATGAAGAGGCACATGTATTAAAATGGTAAATAATTTTTTCTACCTGGGTTTTGTCCAAAACTTTATCAAGGTCTCTTTCCCATCTGTTTATATAACTCAGGGATTTTTGGTGCCATAGGACCTGCAATACTTTGTAAATTCTTCCCAACCTGCCTCTGTTGACAGCTAATTCAAACAGGATTTTTTTCCACAATATGTGGGCTTCTACTGTATTCCTTGAGTTTTCCCGGAGCGTTGAAGGCACTTTTCATCTGCAAAAACTGAAATGGGTCAATTTTGCTCTGTAATTGTATTTCCAGAACCTCTCACTGAACAAAAGTCCCCTCCATGAACAACTGCTCCGCTCTATAAATCTGTTTTTCCTGGAGTTGCCCCCTGAGTCCCCTCGCTGTTTCGTGGTCTCTCAGAATTTTTAAGTCAACTGATGAGTAAAGGGAAGACCCCATTGTCCATTTAATTTTTTTAATAATTATTTTCCAAATGTGCCAGGTTTCCCAAGCGAAAGGATGGGTCCTCCAAAGTGGCCCCTCAATCTGGCCTGAGTTCATGAAGCAATTTTTAAAATTATCCACCTTCAAGATGGCCACTTCATGCTGCACCCATTTATGATTTTGGAGTTGTTGTACCAATGTTTTAGAGTGCTGAGCACCGCTGCTTTATGGTATAGTCTGAGATCTGGGAGGTTCACACACCCCCCTTCTCCTTAGCCTTCATTAAAGTATCTCTCTTTTTTCTAGATTTTTTATGGTTCCATACTACCTTGGAGAGCAGCTTCTCTGTCTGGGTGAAGAATGCCTCTGGCATATATACTGAAAGGGCCATCATTGGGTACAACAACTTTGCAAGGGCAATCATCTTGAATAAATTGATTTTCTCTAACCAGCTACAAGTCAGGTCCTTCCAGTGCGCCATTTCATCCCTATTTTATGTAGCAGGGCAGGGACATTTTCTTTATAAAGCTCCTTAAGATTTTTGGTCAAATAGACCCCCAAGTATTTGATTTTGTCTTTTTTTTTTCAAGAAATGGGACCCTGGTCCAAATAGCTTGTTCTCACTGGATCAGATGTATAATATATCAGGGCATGCGACTTTTCATAATTAATTTTATAGCCTGCTATTCGGCTAAACTAATCAATCAAATTAATTCAGGCTGGCACCGATTCCAAAGGGTCAGATACAAAAACTAACATGCTGTCGGCAAAAAAGGCCAATTTGTGTTGCTCGTTGCCCATCACTAGCCCCTTAATTTCCTCTTCCTGCCTGATTGTGCACGTCAAAACTTCAAGGACCAGATCGAACATCAATAGGAACAAGGGACAGCCTTGTCTGGTACCTCTTGTCAAAATTATTGGATCTGACACAGTGTCTTTAATATGCATCCGCGACTGTGGTGCCTTGTAGATTGCCTGAATCCACCATAGGAAGTTGCCCCTGAACCCCATTACTGACATAGTGCACATTAAACATATTGGTTCAATCATGTCAAAGGCCTTCTCTGCATCGGTGGATATACCACTACCGCTGGGAGACCTGATGTACTAAGATGGTGCATTATGTTCACTGCCCTGCGAATGTTATCCATGCTAGGTACCCTGGTATAAAACCCACTTGGTCTAGATGCACTAACTCCCCGACCACCGCTGCCAGACGGTTAGCCAAACATTTTGCAAAAATCTTATAATAGCTGTTTAACAGTGAAATTGGTCTGAAGTTTTTACACTCGTCAGGGGGGCGCCCTTGCTTGGGTATAACAATTAATTTTGCCTCGTAAAATGATGGTGGCATTCATCCCTCCATCAGAATTTGGTTAAACGCTTCAACTAAAGACGGGCCTATCCAGTGCCTGCAAAGCACTGGTAAAATTCCATGGAAAGACCATCAGGCCCCCGTCTTATTATTTGCCATAACTTTTATAACTCCCAGCACTTCTTCTGACTCTATCGGAGTATTGAGAAAACTGTTTTGATCTGCATTAAGCTTGGGTAGTTTATATCGATGGAGGAAGTTATCTATGTCACTGGTCTTAGGCTTAGTGGTGGTGTACAACTTTGTGTAAAATTTATAAAATTTATCCTGGATTTTATTCGGATCTCCAGTTCTTGAACCATCAGTACCTTTGAGTTCTGTAATATGGTGTTTCTGGGTTACTGTTTTTGTTAGTCTGGCCAGGGCCCTGCCTGATTTATTGTTCTGCTCAAAATATTTACATCTGATCATTTTGAGCTTCCTTGTGGTCTTATTTATTTCCTCCGTGTTGATAAGTTCTCTCAGCTTTAATAACTCTTTGTGACATAGTTTGGACGGATTTTGTTTTACTCTAGCCTCCGCTAGTCAGAGCTGATCATATAGACCCTTCAGAATTTTCCTACTTTTTTTTGCATAGTGGCCTTTAATGCTATTATATTTCCCCTTATCACTGTCTTGGTCGCTTCCCACAACTGAATAGATGAGCCAACCGAGCCAGTGTTCAGTTCAAAATAGTCTTGGATATTCTTTGCCATTTTCTCCTGAAAAAATTTGTTTCTGCACAGAGATCTATCAATTTGCCACTGACGATTACTTCCACTAGAACCCTTCCCCCCCCCCAGCTGAACTCTGCCATCACACCGTGATGATCTGAAAGTGTTAAAGGCATTATATAGGCCTTCTCACAACATCTCACCTCTCCCTGATGAGTTAATATGTGTTCGATCCTGGAGAATAATTTATGAGGATTGGAATAAAATGTGTACTTACTACACTGTGGATTCAGGTGTCTCCAAACATCAGTTAACCCTTGTTTCGATATTAACTCCACCACCTTCTCTTGCCATTTTCTCAAAGGTTTCGAATTGGAATGGTCCCCACATAATAGCAGAGTATTCAGGTCCCCCTGAATTAAAAGTCTACCTTTTTCATGGGCCATCATTTTTGGGATGTATTTTTGTAAACATTTCAGGGTCCCCTCGTTGGGCGCATACATGTTAACTAGAGATATCTTTGCGCCATTCAGGGAGCCATTAATTATTAAAAATCTGCCTTATATATCTCTTAGTATCTGTTGAGTAACAAAGCTAGTTGTTGCCATTATGTCTATCAACACCCCACCTTTTTTTGATGTCACACAGGAAGCAATCACTTCCCCCATTCGCTTATTTTTGAAGCGAAACAGATCTTTCTCTACTAGGTGTGTCTCTTGCAGAAAGAATATGGCACATTTTGTCTCCCAAAGTAACTCCTTTACTCTCTTATGCTTCACTTGTGAGTCCAGACCTTTGACATTTAAAGTGATTGTTTTAATTTTATCTGTCATTTTTTCTTTTTAGGAAATTTTTCACCTGTTGTGTGGATGTTTAAACAACAAGATCCCTCCTCTCTATGATTATTCATTGTGAGCTGCAGTCAAAGAATATCTGCCCTTAAGCACCATTCATGCCTAGTAATACCAAATTGTAGTTTAACCAATAAAAATACCTTTTTTTTGGTACCAATTCTATGTGTCTTACTGTTTTTTGAGTTACAATAACCACAACACCAACACAAAATATAACAAACCCAACCCACTTATTCTTGAACTGGTTCTGAACCATGGGGTTTCACAGACCCTCTCCCCACCCTCACCCTCTTTTGAATAAAGCTTTGTGCCAGTGCCTCTGTTAGGCACTAGCTGAAAAACACCAAGCTGAATGTCGCTTTTGGAACTATTACTAATATGGCATTCCCAACACTAACATTCTTCAAAGATTCCTGGTCCTTTTCATATGTCCCCCTGTCCATTGAGGTTGTCTCTTTTAATAAAAGATTCCAGGTCTGCAGACTTGTGGAAAAACATTTGCTTTCCCCTCCATAATATAGACATTCTGGCTGGAAATAATAATTGTGGCTGCAATCTCCTCTCCAAGAGGACTGGAAAGAACTTCCCCCACCTTTTTCTTTTGGCAACCGTGACTGCTGAGTATACCGGGAAAATTTGCACTGTGTTCTGTTGAAATCCCAACTTTTGTTTGGATCTGGCCAACCTTAGAATTCTTTCCTTGTCTTGGTAGTCTAAAAATTTGACAATAATGGTCTGGGGTTTTCCCCCCTCCTTGGGTCTCTGTCTGGCTGTTCTATGTGCCCTCTCAAATTTTGCAGCATGGAGATCTGGCGCTTTGGGAAAAAGGCGTTTTAGGACCTCCCCAATAAGTTCTCTCAGTCCCTTACTCTCCAAAACTTCCCTTACACCAGTGAATCTTAGATTAGATCTCCTGGATCCATTCTCCAAGTCTTCAGTTTTTTCTAGTAGGAAGTCAATGGTCTCCTTCATAGTTTTTATCTGATCCTCATTTTCTAATGAGTGATCCTCCATACTCATGATTCTATTCTCCGCTGTATCCATACTGTTTTCTAAACCCTCTACTTTTTTGTTGTTCAGTTCAGTTACCTTTTGAAGTTTTTTGACTTCCTCTGCTAGATTTTCCCTCGCTTGAGCTGCCGCTGCTAAGTCCTTCCTAAGTGCCACCATCAAACCCGTAATTTCACTCCCCGCGCTCTGCACTTCATCTGGCTCTGTCTGACTGACTGCGTCCACCATTGTAGGTACTTCTCGCGTCAGCTCCAGTCGCAGGCCCGCTCTCGACGTGGGCTGGTAATTGGGCTATAAAGCATTCTGCTTTGATTTGTTTCTTTTTCTTTTTTCCCCTTCTGACATTTAATAGAGGTGTTGTGCCTGATGCGCCTCTCTTTCAGTTGCTGCTGTGGCTTTTGTCTGGTGGCAGGGATGGAGCTCGGGTCTCCTACAGCTTTCACATCTTGTGCATGCTCAGAACCTAACATTTTCCTTTTAAAGACACTCAGAGTACTCCAGATGGGAGCAGTGACAGTCCCTTTAGCACACTAAAGAATCGTCTCTCAAAAATACACTCACACTCCTAAGTTTTTTTAGTTTTCATCCTGTTCCCAAGCACACAATTCCCTCCAGCCTGGATGCTACCTTTCTCTGTTCTTTGATAGTGGTGCTTATCCCAAGCTTGAAAAAGTGCCACACCTCCAGAAATGATAGCAGCATTGATAGCAGCATCCAGGGCTCTCAGTGTAGGCAAGGGAGTAATCTCTCCTGCTGGATTAATGAAGTGTTAATTCTATGATAGCAGAGACGCTTCTCTGCGAAGTCTCATCCAGAGGCACTGTTCTGGATGGTGAGGTGCCTGGCTAATCCGTCCTGACTCTGCCTGGAAATGGAGTCTTTTAATGCCTGCTGCAACATTTTTATTAATTATTTCACAGTAGGGATGGGTGAACAGATCATGGTTCTGGTTCGGCAGTTCGGTCCGGTCCGGTCCGGTTTGGTTCACCCATTCAGTTTGGCCATTCAGTTCATTCGCTGCATTTGGGTTCGGCCGTTCGGTTCGGTCCTGTTCGGTTCAGTTCAGTTGTTCAGAAAAAGACTCTCTGTGCGAGGAATGATGGCCCCAGAACCAGGATGGTGGGTCCTGGGGCAGAGTGGCAGCTCTAGGTATTGGCCACAGTCCTCCCTGCCAGTAACTTGTCCTGGGGCTGGAATGGCTGTTTCTTGATGTGGTGGAATGACATAATCTCAGACCCATGATGGTGGGTCCTGGGGCTAGAGTGGCAGCTTCTAGGTACATATTGGTCACAGCCCTCCCTGCCTGCAACTTGGCCCCAGAACCCCGATGGTGGGTCCTGGGGCTGAAGTGGCTGTTTCTTGATGCGTTGAAAAATCGGCTCTCTGTATGAGGAATGATGGCCCCAGACCCATGACGGTGGGTCCTGGGGCTGGAGTGGCAGCTTCTGGATATTGGCCACAGCCCTCCTTGCCTGTAACCTGGCCCCAGAACCATGATGGTGGGTCTTGGGGCTGGAGCGGCTGTTTCTTGATGCTTTGGAAAATTGGCTCTCTGTGCGAGGAATGATGGCTCCAGACCCATGATGGTGGGTCCTGGGGCTAGAGTGGCAGCTTCTAGGTACATATTGGTCACAGCCCTCCCTGCCTGCAACTTGGCCCCAGAACCCCGATGGTGGGTCCTGGGGCTGAAGTGGCTGTTTCTTGATGCGTTGAAAAATCGGCTCTCTGTATGAGGAATGATGGCCCCAGACCCATGACGGTGGGTCCTGGGGCTGGAGTGGCAGCTTCTGGATATTGGCCACAGCCCTCCTTGCCTGTAACCTGGCCCCAGAACCATGATGGTGGGTCTTGGGGCTGGAGCGGCTGTTTCTTGATGCTTTGGAAAATTGGCTCTCTGTGCGAGGAATGATGGCTCCAGACCCATGATGGTGGGTCCTGGGGCTAGAGTGGCAGCTTCTAGATACATATTGGCCACAGCCCTCTCTGCCAGTAATGTTAGCCCCAGAACCCTGATGGTGAGTCCTGGGGCTGTGGCTGTTCCTTTTTTATATATCTATCTATCTCTACACTAAATCTAACCACTATTAACTATTCTAAAACCTATTGAACAAAGTGGGATATCCTAATAATTAACTACAAAGGCCTTGTCCTATAAACACACTGTATCTCTATCTATCTCTATAACTAAGCTAACTACTATGTATATCTATCTAGTAACTGTCTATCTAATAACTATCTATCTATCTATACAATATTACACAGGGGGAAACACAAAGAACACAGGGAGGGGTACAAAACTGAAATGAAAATCAATCTAATAATA
>QEPC01003844.1:2492019-2531526 GCA_003113815.1 Sphenodon punctatus | reverse complement strand
GAGGTAGATGACCCTGGCAGCAGAGTTTTGGACAGAGATGAGGGGAGAAAGGTGAGACCGGGGAAGGCCAGTGAGAAGGAGGTTACAGTAATCGAGGCGAGAGATGACCAGAGCATGAACAAGAGTTTTGGCAGACGAGACAGAGAGAAAAGGACGAATCTTAGCAATGTTATGGAGGGAGAATTGCTCATATTCACCATGATTTGGGTGCTGCTGTTTTACCTGCAAAATCAGAGTTTGAGGTTATGGGTGCTCAGTCGTTCTTTTTATTTGGATCAGTTTCAATTGGTATCACCCACCAATATGGGGAGGTGATTGGGGCAGTGTGGGCAAACAGTTGTGATCCTTGCCTGTCCTGGCTGGTGAAACTAACCAGGAGATGCTGGCGTCATTGTTGGCTGGGGTTGTCAATGTCTCCCTTTGAGAGGGTAGAGTGTCAGATGTTCTTAAAACTGTGGTTGTCCGGCTCCTGCTTAAGAAGCCATCTTTGGATGCTGACTCCCCAATCAGTTATCAGCTGTCTTTAAACTTCCCTTTTTGGGGAAGGTTATTGAATGGGTGACTGCCTGACAGCTCCAGGCTCATCTCGATATCATCAGATTCATGGACCCATTTCAGGCTTTGACCCTGGGTGTGGCACAGAGACTGCACTTGTGACCTTGGTCAATGACCTGCACTTGAAGATTGACAAGGGAAATTCTGCCCTGTTGACCTTGTTAGATCTTTCGGCAGTCTCTGTTACAGTTGATCACAAGGTGGTGTTGATATGACTGCAGGAGCTGACGGGGGT
The DNA here is from genome assembly GCA_003113815.1 of Sphenodon punctatus. Taxonomy (NCBI): domain Eukaryota; kingdom Metazoa; phylum Chordata; class Lepidosauria; order Sphenodontia; family Sphenodontidae; genus Sphenodon; species Sphenodon punctatus. The sequence goes on along the minus strand of QEPC01003844.1, from coordinate 2,530,736 downwards.
GTGCGGGACCACTCTTGTGTGGTTCAGCTCCTTCTTGTCAGGAAGGTTCCAGAAAGTGATGATGGGTGATTGCTTGTTATCTTCTTGGGACCTCCCCTGTGGAGTCCTGCAGGGTTGCATTCTCCTCTCTTGTTCAACATATATATGAGGCAGTTGGGTGAAGTCATTCAGAGGTTTGGGGTGAAGTGGCAACAGTATGCTGATGACACTCAGCTTTCCCTCTCCTTTTCATCTGACCCAGGCCTTGTAGTCTTGGTGCTTATATGCTGCCTGGCTGCTATTGGGGACTGGATGCAGGTGAGCTGATTGAAGCTGAATCCAGACAAGACTGAGGTGATGATGGTTGGACGGCCTTGTGATCTGGAGGGGATTGTGACTTCTCTTATTGATGGAGTCCAGCCCCCTACGGTCAATCAGGTTTGCCATCTTGGAGTGCTTTGGATCCCTTGCTGTGCCTGGATTGTCAGACTGCAGTGGTGGCCAGGAGTGCTTTTCACAAACTCCATCTGCTGAGGAGGCGGTGGCCTTTTCTTTCTGATTCTGATCTGGCCACTGTTATCCATGCTTTCATCACCTCGAGGCTAGATTACTGCAATGTGCTCTACATGGGGCTGCCCCTGAAGACTGTGTTGAGAAGATGCAGCTGGTGTAGAATGCGGCGGCTCACCTCCTTATGGGGGTGGGGCATTGGGATCATATTAAACCAGTGCTCTGTAGTCTGCACTGGCTCCCTATAACTTTCCAGGCACAATTCAAGGTGCTGGTTTTGACCTTTAAAGCTCTAAATGTTCTTGGCCCCATGTATCTGAGAAATCGCCTGTCCTTCCATGCTCCGTTGAGGCCCCTGCGATTGGCTGGGAGTGCCTCCCTGTGGGTACTATCTGTTAGTCTTGTTCATATGACAAGGGCTCACAGGGGGGTATTCTCAGTTGCTGCCCTGATGTTATTGAACTTCCTTCCCCTGGAGGTTTGTTTGAGCCTAAGCCAAAGCGGTTTTCAGAGGTGGGGTAAGAGGCTGTTTGTAAAGGCATTTGGCGGGCAGATTAGGGGCTGGGAGGGGGGTGACAGTGGGGTAGGGTTTTTAGGGGGTTGGATGTGGGAAATGGGGATGTGGTATTGGGAAGGGTTTGTGGGGGATTGTGGGAAAGTTGGGGGTTTTATATATTTTTTTTAATGGATTGTTTTTTATCTATGTTTTTATCTATATCGTGAGCTGCTCTGAGCCTTTTTTAGGGAATGACGGGATAGAAATTTAAATAAATGAATAAAATAAATAATTACATTCTTTGTCTTCTGAATCTGTAGGGTAACTGGGTGGGCTGTGACTCAGGTGGTAGAGCACATGCTTTGCTTGTATAAGGTCCCAGGTTCAATTGCCGGCATCACCGATTCAGGATCTCTGATAGCATGCCTGGGGGAGGCCTCTGTTGGGGATCCTGGAAGGTCTCAGGTATCACACCTGAACGAGACCTCTGCCAAAGACACTGGAGAGATGGATTTGAAACCCTGCTGCCATGTCAGGTTGTAACAATATGAGGGCTAAGATGGACCATTGATCAGACCCAGTTAGGCAGCTCCTTATATCCTTATAAATGTAGGGAGCCTAGTACAAGATAACAAACCCCATTACTGAACTGGCCAAAAAGGTACTCTTGGGGGGCATGCATAGTCAGTAAAGGAAAAATTCAAATTCATTACCTCCTGAGCCTCTATTTAGGGACTATCCCCTATGTCTACAGGAAGGATTGGCTGGAACACATCCTCACCAAGCCACCTTATTGCCTGCCTACATTCACAGGAGCAGGGACTGCTTGCTTATAGATACAATGATGCTTCACCAGGCCCGTCCTCAACTCTGGCTAAGTTTCAGGGAACCTCTAGCCATGAAGGCATGCTCCCTGCAGGCCTGAGCTGGTCAGACACCTCTCCTACTTCTTTCTGCAGGGCAGCTTACTAGTCTTAGGATCTCTCTACCTGCTGCATCTGAACTTCAGTGGGGTGGGGGTGGGAGGCAAGTCCTATGAACCTACAGTTAACAAGACATACAGTCTGGGGTGGGAGTGATGATTGATTTAATCACTGGTGCTGCCTATTCCTTCCTAGTAAGGCCATAGTAGGTTCATTTCGTGAGCAGTAGTTTTGCCTACATAAAAGGAGTTGTCTGTTCTATCCTGGTTTCAGGAAACTGTCTCCTAAACCGTCCCTGAGTGAGGAAAGCAATTAAAATGTATTTGTTGAATTTTGGAGGTTATATGGAGTTTACTCTGAGCAAAGGTTGTATGTTGTGGGAAAAGGGAGCTGAAGAAGGGAAGAAGTGAATCAGAGGGTTACATAGAGAATCTCCAAAGGGAAAAGATGGACAGTAAGATAAAGCAGACTTTTTGGAAAGGGAGGTAGTATGAGCTGAGAGAACAGTGGATTGGGACTCACAAAAGCTGTCAGAGGAAACAGGCTACGGGACTGAGGACAGGTTGCTTCACTTTACCAAATGAAAAATGAGGCTAATGCTTACCTCTTTTCTAAAGTACTTTCAGAAATAGGACATTTTAAAAAATCTGTGTATCATTAAAAAGTAAATAAAAGAAAGTAAAGTGCCCTTTGCCAGTTATTCTGAAGTCAATTTCTTCTGAGTAAATGAGAAAATCAGAAAAGCAGGGCTGGAATTAATATTAAAGCAATTTCAAAATACAAGATGAGGACTTGCTGTACAGGGAGACCTTACAGGATGTGTGGGAATTGTTCAGTCTGCTGCTGGTGCCTGTGCAAGAGACCAAAATGTTTTGTACACACTCAGTAATTAGAGTGAAGGGATTGGGTTGTGAAACCCTCCTGAAAAAGTACTGTGGGAAAGTCAGCTTTGTAACTTCTGATGAGTAAAGCGAGGGTGATGAGATGACTTCAGTGCCCACCACACACTCTCCCAAGCTGCTCAGCTTGACAAACAGAAAAAAAATGACCACAGGAAATATTCAGTCAGTGTCAGCTTCCCCCCAGCATCGACTCATACAACAGAACTAATGAGGAAATCCAGTTTGGCAGCATGAACTATTTAACTCAGCTGCATGAACATAAAGTCAAAGAACATGCATTAGGGAGTCGTACTCAGATTAGGAAACACCAGGGAATACGTATTGTCTCTAGTAGGTGAGTAGGAAAAACGACAGAAATACTCAGGCAATCTGCATTGAATAGCTTAAATTACACGCTGAGATGAAGAGGCCTGTGCAAAAAGCTATGCAAAAGCAGATTCTGAATGTAGCAAAAAACAGTCCTTGGGGCTAAATCTAGAATGTTAAAGGATCTCCTCCAATAGCACAGCCAGCTTATTTCAAGAACTACCTGTACCTGCTGTGAATGTAACCCTTGTTAAGACCGCAATCCTTTGATTTGAGCAGAAATAGCAAGAATCCCTTTTAGGGAAGGAGGGATTTTGGTGATTTACAGAGGATTGATCCATGTAAAAAGTGTGAGGCACTAATTTAGAGAATTTCTTAGGCCATGATCTTCTAGATTGAGGCCAGTGCTAGACTCCTTATAGTACAGCATGACCTAGAATGTGCCTTTCCTTTAATGTATGAAACATTTTGCGTACTTTCAAAGGAAAAACGTTTAGATTTTTTAATAGAAATAACAGCTCATAATAAAATGCAGAGCCTTACATGGAAACTGAAACTAGTGAATTAGGACTTTTAAGGTACTTTCTGTCCTTACAAGTACCACTGCTAATCTGTGCAATCCCTAGTGTGGGAAGGACGGGGAGAGAGGTTCTTGTTACGGCAAGGAATGTGTGCAGTCTCACAAACCCCCGCCACATTGGGTGCGTTTAGAGGGATGCAGAGGCAGCCTGCCCTGGTGCACCCCCACGTCCGCCCACTTGCAGCCCCACCTGGGTTGGTTTCAGATGGACCTTGCAGTTCCCCAATCCTGTGGTCCATCTGCATGGTGACCCACCTAACCACAGAGTTGCAGACTACTGTTAGTAGCTGCGGCCCCTGTGGGATGGGTCGTGGGGTCCTGCGGGGGCAGGGGTGGTGTTTGGCCTCTCAGGGACTGGGTCCCAGGATAGGATCCCCCGCTGCACCTGCCAGAACGGCCTCACCAGTGGCGCAGGGGGTAGGGACGAGCTCCGCTGCCGCCACTCCCCTGGCCGCTGGCAGGGCTTCCCCCTCCACATCACTCGATCCAGCAGCCCTACCCACACAATAGCCGGGTGGGATTCCCTTACAGGTGGCAGAAGCGGCGCCACACGCAGTGCGCCTCTCTGCAAGGCTGGCGGGCCGTCAGGGGGCGGAGCCAGCCCTTTAAAAAGCAGGCAGTGAGAAAGACTCACTGCTCATGAATGTGTGCAGACCGACCACTTGAAAGCTAAGTGTTTGTGGATTACTTGATATTGGATTGAATTGTAGACTGTTGTGTTCCTGTTTTTCCCAGCTACGACTGAAATTTGCGTGTGTGTCTTAGAGTGTAAGTTGTTGTGGTCCCGCCTTTCTCCCTTCCTGGGTTCCTTATACTGTCCCTCCTCCATGAGCAAGACCTCCTGTCCTAACCCTCCTCTCTTGGGTCCTAACCCAGTGTTCCCCCACGTTGCCCTTCCTCACCTATGTTCCCCCCTACGTAGTGTGGGTATACATGTGGTCGTGGCGCAAGGTGTGGGCCTTGCTCCGCCCACCTTCTCAGTGCCCTGTGATGATAGGGGTCTAGTCCAGACAGCACAGTCTCAGACATTTGACCCACATACTATCCTGACGGGCATTCTCCTTCCCCGGTTACGAGCCGGAGGCTGGGTGCGGGCAAAGGATGAGAGGCAAATGGAGAGTGCCTTTGTCCCCTCCACCACACTGACAGATTCACCAGCACCTTATCTCTTTCCCCGGCTGGGGATTATGGATCTTGCAGGAAAGGTGGCGGAACTCATTCGAGTGGTCCATTCCCTGGCTATGGAGGTCAAAGACCTCCAGGAGAAGCAGCAGGAATTAGTAGCCATCGTGGCCCAGGGGGCTGCCCCTCCTGGCACCCCCCTGGATGCCGGGGCAATTGGGGGGGTTGCCCCATCACCAGGGGAAGCTCCACCGCCTCCTGTTATGGTGCTCCCAGTTCCAGTGGTGGCAACCCCCGCCCCGTTTCCCGGTGCCACGGGAACCCTGGGGTCCCTGGGTGGAAAGGTTTCCAAGGGACCGCAAGGCATTCCAGGGATTCCTGGCCTTATGTAAATTGACTTTCACCCTCCAGTCCACCACTTATGCCACCGATGCCCTTAAGGTGGCATTCATCATTGGGCACCTGGGTAGGGTAGGCTTAGAATGGGCCATTACACTCCTAAAGGGGAATAGCCCCTTCTTAACCCATTATGTCGACTTTGTAACTGAGTTGTCATTCCTTTTTGACTACCCTCATCGTGTGAAGGATGCCGAGACTGCCATTTTATGCATTTTCAACATTTGGTCCTAGAGTTTCAGTGGCCAAACTATGTTCTCAAGGTTATGTTTTGAAAGGGCCTGGCAGATGATATAAAAGATCAGCTGACCCTCACCACCTTGCCAGAGACCTGGGAAAAGTAGGGCACTCTGACCTTACAGATCAAGGAATGCTTGGCTGAACGACATCGTGAATGATGGCAAGAACCCCGCTCCTTTGCACTTCAGCCATTATTCCTCCCTTCGGCCCTGATGCCTAGCACCAAGAAAGATGAACCTGAGCCCATGCAGATAGGGGCATCGAGAAGTCCCATTTCCTCTGAAGAGTGGACTGGAGGCGACGTAGCAGGTCCTGCTTTTATTGTGGGGACTCAACCCATTTCATTAATGAATGTCCAGCCCACCCCACCAAGGCCAAAAGACTGGGAAATGACAAGAGTCAGGGTGGACAGGGGTCACCCCGGCCATAAGATAGATCCCCTGCACCTCCGGGCCTCTAGTGCAACACCTTCGACTACCAGTGACCCTCGTCATTGGCCCCCGATGTTCATGAGTAGTCTGGGCTTTAATTGATTTCAGGGCTTCCAGAAACTTCATTGACGATGGCTTTGTGCAGGCCTGCGCCATCCCCACGGTGAAGAAAGAGACTCCCCAAGATGGTGCAAGCAATTGATGGTTCCCCGTTGGTGTCGGGACCCGTTATCCACCAGACCCAACTCTTACCATGCACCATCGGGACTCATCACGAACAACTTGTGTTGGACATTGTGAGTACTCCTTTTTTGTCATGGTATTGGGACTCCCTTTTATGAGTCTCCATGACCCCCACATTAGTTGGGATATGCGACACTTGTCATTCGTCTCATCTCACTGCCAACAACATTGTCTGCAGACATGCCCTACCACAGGAAACATGTTGGGAGCTAGTACCATGGGGGAACAGAGTCCCTCATGGCTACCTGTTGAATATCAGGGCTTTCATGATGTCTTTAGTAAGGCCCAAGTCACTAAGTTAGTGCCACATCATTCATACAATTGTCCTATTGACCTGATTCCTGGAACCGAACCCCCTTTTGGTCATATTTATGCCTTAGCCACTCCTGAACTGAAGGCGTTATGGCAATATCTAGATGAAAATCTTCAAAGTGGCGCTATTTGCCACTCCTCTTCCCCTGCGGGGGCACCCATCTTCTTCGTGCCCCAAAAGGATGGGGGCTTACGACCATGTCCTCATAGTGTCTGCGAAGTCACGCCCAGCGGAGCTGTTTCGGGTGGTGCGGGGGCTGGTTAGTCTGGCCTCCCTCCGCCTGGATGGGGACTTGTCCCAGACCCACTGTGAGCAGTTTGTCACCTACTTTGCAGACAAGATCGCTCAGATTCAGAGCGACTTTGATGCTGGATTAGGGGCAGTAGTCGTAGAGCACGAGGGGGTGGAGGTCCCATCTGGTCCAACTTTGTGGGGGGAGTTTCAGGAAGTGACACCAGCCGATGCGGTGGATGTCCTGGGGTCTGTGAAAGTCACCAGTTGTGAACTCGATCCGTGCCCATCCTGGCTGGTGAAAACCTCCAGGGAGACGTTGGGGATGGTGCTGGCGAGGGTGATCAGTGTGTCCTTGCAGCAGGGGAGGTTGTCGCCTTGTCTCAAGGAGGCTGTGGTGCGCCCCCTGATGAAGAAACCATTGTTGGACACGCTCAACAGCAACTGTCCTGTCTCTAACCTTCCCTTTTTGGGGAAGGTTATTGAGCGGGTGGTAGCAACCCAGCTCCAGGCACATCTAGACAGCATTGGTTTCCTGGACCCTTTTCAATCTGGTTCCGCCCTGGCTATGGCACCAAGATGGTGTTGGTGGCCTTGGTCGACGACCTCCGCTGGGAGATGGATGCAGGATGTTTGACAATTCTCATCCTGCTAGATCTCTCGGCCGCTTTTGACACCGTGGACCATGGGCTGCTGCTGAGATGGCTGCATGACCTGGGGGGTCTGGACGGGATTGTTCTTGAATGGTTCAGCTCATTCCTCTTGGGGAGAAGCCAGCGGGTGGTGCTGGGAGCTGAGTCATCTTGTCCCCGCACCTTATCCTGCGGCGTTCTTCAGGGTTCTATTCCGTCTCCATTATTGTTTAATGTATACATGCAGTCTTTGGGGGAGGTTGTGAGAGGGTTTGGGGTGCAATGTCACCAATATGCTGATGATACTCAGTTTTACCTCTCTTTTTCAGCTGACCCAGACCCTGCCGTCTCGTTGCTATCCCAGTGTTTGGAGACCATGGCGGAGTGGATGTGGCAGAGCAGACTGAAGCTCAACCCTGATAAGACAGAGGTGATGGTGGTGGGGAGAGCGAGGGAGGTGTCGGCCCCCCTGGTTGGGGGGTGTGTGCCCTCCCATAGCTCGGCAGGTTTGGAGTCTGGGGGTGATTTTGGACACGGACCTCCACCTGGAGAAGCAGGTGGAGGCAGTGGTGAAAGTCGCCTTCTGCAAGTTATATCTGGTGCAGAGGCTGCGTCCATTCGTCTCTGGCCCAGACCTGGCCTCCCTCATCCATGCCTTCATCACCTCGAGGTTGGACTACTGCAATGCGCTCTACGTGGGGCTGCCCTTGTTCCTGGTTCAGAGGCTGCAGCTAGTGCAGAATGCGGCAGCCCGCCTCCTGTCAGGGACGGGCCATCAGGAGCATATAACACCTGTGCTCCAGACTCTGCACTGGATGCCTATAGCATGCCGAGCCAGGTTCAAGGTATTGGTGTTAATATACAAGGCCCTTCATGGCCTGGGCCCCTCATATCTCAGGGACCGCCTCACCCTCCACAGCCCAGAGCAGCTCCTTCGGTCCACTGGGGGTGCCTTCTTGGAGGTACCCTGTGTTAAGCGGGGGGCCACAATGGAGAGGACATTCTCGGTGGCTGCGCCGCACCTCTGGAATTCTCTACCGGAGGAAGCTTGCCTGGCCTCAAGCCTTTTGACATTCCGGTGAATTTGTAAGACCTGGCTGTTCACCCAGGCCTTTGGGGAGGAGGGTGGTGTGGGTTAGGGGGTGTTTTACCTTCCCCGACCCTTATTTATTTATTTATTTATTATTATCCCAGGCTGTTTTATTGTAGTGTTTTTATGGATTGTTTTAGTATATTGTTTATAAATTGTTTTAATAATTAACTTGTTAGCCACCCCGAGCTGTTCGCAGGAGGGGTGGGATACAAATTGAATAAATAAATAAAAAATAAATAAATGTATCGATTATCGGGGACTTAACAAGATAACTATCAAGAATAGGTACCCTCCCTCTGATCCCTGAGTTGCTGAACCGTCTTCAAGGAGTCACTATCTATATAAAGCTAGACCTTCAAGGGGCCTACAATTTAGTACGTACGCGCAAGGGGGATGTGTGGAAAACTGCATTCCAGACCCGCGACAGCCACCCTGAGTATTGTGTGATGCCCTTTGGTCTTGCTAATGCCCCCACTACGTTCCAACATTTCATTAACGACATCTTCCAGGACTTCCTTGATGTGTTTGTTATAGCCTACTTGGATGATATCTTGATTTATTCAATGTCCCTGTAACAACATATATGACACGTGTGGGAAGTGTTACACCGGCTTCTTCAAAATCAGTTATACTGCAAGGGAGAGAAATGCGCGTTTCACCTCACCACAGTTGACTTCCTTGGGTTTGTGATTGACCCTACTGGCATCAAAATGGACAATCAAAAGGTTGATGCACTATTACAGTGGCCCCCACCAAAAACGGTAAAGGTCCTACAACGCTTTTTGGGAAGTACGAACTACTATAGACAATATATTTCTAATTATGCTGAAATCACTATACCTTTGAGTCACCTCTTAAAGAAAAATCAAGCATTTTTATGGGGTCCGGAGCAACAATATAGTTTCACCTTCCTTAAAAATGCTTTTACGTCTGCACCTCTGCTCCAACATCCGTTTTTTGAAAAACCCTTTCAGGTTGAATCAGACGCTTCTTGTGGGGCCTTAGTGGCAGTTCTTTTGCAAGAAGACGTAACAACAAAGCAATTGCTTCCTTGTGCATATTACTCCCGCCAGTTGACCTCAGCAGAACGTAACTATACCATTCTAGACCGAGAACATCTTGCCATTAAGGCTGCCTTTGTGACATGCGGCACTACCTGGAAGGGGCCAGGTATTCTGTTACAGTAGTTACGGACCACAAAAACCTGATCTTTTTGCAGACAGCACAAATTATTAGCGCCCGGCATGCATGCTGGGCCTTGTTCTTTGCTTGTTTCCCCTTTGTAGTAAAATACCACCTAGGATGTTTGAACATCCTCCCCGATGCTCTTTCACAATACCATGAAGGGTGCACTACAAAAGACAACCAACAAGGCAACATTTTGGAACCCAAGGTTTTCACAGCAACCTATGTGCAACTAAATCAGCTCCAGGAAGTTAGTGCCAATGACCCTGAATGTCTCAAAGACCACTCCTATACCCTTGAGGATGGGTTGTGTAAGAAAGACAGGTTAATCATGGTACCAGCTTCCTGTCACCCCCAGATTCTTTGGGCGCATCACGATGCCCCATTAACTAGGCACCCCGGAGTTTGATGAACCTGTCAACTCCTTTGACGAACCTTTTGGTGGCCTTCCTTGGCAACGGATGTTCAGTGTCACGTAGACCCCTGTACTATGTGTGCCCAAACCAAACTGCCAAGGAAAGCCCCTATGGGACTCTTGCAACTTTCTCCTCTTCCTCAAGGGCTGTGGCAACGGATTGGAATTGACTTTATTGTAGAACTCCCTCCATCCTGGACCTGTAACATGATTCTTGTTGTGGTGGACCATTTTACGAAAATGGCACACTTTGAGGCCTGTAAGGGGCTACCTTCAGCACAGCGCACAGCACTCCTCTTCATGTAGCACGTAGTGAAACTCCATGGGTGGCCCCGTGAAATAATTTCAGACTGAGGCACCCAATTTGTCTCACATTTTTGGAAGGCCCTGTTTACAGCCCTTCATGTTACTCTCATGAAACCGTCAACAGCCTATCACCCTCAAACCAATGGACAGGTGGAGAAGGTTAACCAGAATCTTGAACAATACCTTTGTTGTTATATCAACCACTTACAAGAAGATTGGTATACCTGGCTCCCCCGGCAGAGTTCGCATACAACAATGCACCCAACGCATCCGTGGGGGACTCTCCATTCTACGTTTCATATGGATTTCACCTCCAAATTGGTACCTCTGACCTCCCATCTGTGTAAGTTACTGCCGCCAGCGCGATGGTTCGATGTATACGTACTGCTCAGGCCCTTGCCATTAAGACCCTCGAACACTCTCGTCAGCAGTATAAAAAATTTGCTGACAAACACCGACGGGATGCTGTTCCTCTATGGCCTGGAGACTACGTGTGGGTGAGCCTCTGGCACTATCCATCTACTCGCCCTTCCTCTAAATTAGACTATCGATATATTGGGCCTTTCCCTATTCTTTGGCAAGCCAATGACGTAACCTACACAGTGCGCTTACCCCCCCATGTTTGCATCTATCCCACATTCCATGTTGCCCTCCTAACAAAGGCCTCACCCCCCCCCCCGACTTCACCTCTTCCTTCCTCCCTGCCCATGTATCCCCCCTTTGGCCCCGAATTTGAAGTTTGAGCCATCCTGGACTCTCATTGCAGGTATGGTAATCTCCAGTATCTTGTGGACTGGGTGGGCTATGGTTCGGCCGATTGCTCCTGGGAGCCAGCCTCCAATGTGTTGGCACCCCACTTGGTGTGCCAATATCATCTACGCCACCCTTCCTGTCCCGGTCCATATTGGCCCCTTGGGCAGGGGGCTCGATGGGGGGGGGTACTGTCAGTGGCCGTGGCCCCTGTGGGATGGGTCGTGGGGTTCTGCAGGGGCAGGCATGACATTTGGCCTCTCAGGTACTGGGTTCCGGGATAGGATTCCCCACTGCGCCTGCCGGAGCGGTCCCGCAGACAGCACAGGGGGTAGGGATGAGCCCTGATGATGCCACTCCCCTGGCCGCTGGTAGGGCTTCCCCCTCTGTGTCACTTGATCTAGCAGCCCCACCCACGCAACAGCAGGATTCCTTTACAGGCAATGGGAATGTAAGGGAAGGCGCCCGCAAGGCTGGCGACCCATCGGGGTGGGAGTGGGGGGCGGAGCCAGCCCTTTAAAAAGCAGGCAGTGAGAAAAGCTCACTGCTGGTGAATGTGTGCAGACTGGCCGCTTGAAAGCTAAGTATTTGTGGATTACTTGATATTGGATTGAATTGTAGACTGTTGTGTTCCTATTTTTCCCAGCTACGACTGAAATTTGCGTGTGTGTGCTAGAGTGTAAGTTGTTGTGGTCCCGTCTTTCTCCTTTCCTGGGTTCCTTATACTGCCCCTCCTCGGTGAGCAAGACCTCCTGTCCTAACCCTCCTCCCTTGGGTCCTAACCCAGTGTTCCCCCCACATTGCCCTTCCTCACCTGTGTTCCCCCCTACGTAGTGTGGGTAAACGTGTGGCCGTGGCACAAGGTGTGGGCCTTGCTCCATCCACTTTCTCGGCGCCCTGTGATGATAGGGGTCTAATCCAGACAACACTGTCTCAGACATTTGACCCACATACTATCCTGACAGGCATTCTCCTTCCCCGGTTGTGAGCCGGAGGCTGGGTTGGGGCAAAGGGTGAGCGTTTGGGGCACGGAGAGTGCCTGTGTCCCCTCCACCCACTGACAACTACTGCCTGACACTCTAGGCTGGTGCCCACAACTCTATGGCATTGCTCAGGCCCACAGCTCTATGGCATTGTCCGAAAGCGCAGCTGCAGCATGGGTCTGCCTACCAGATGGACAGCAGCTTCACTTTGGGTCAGTGCCCTGGGTTTGGCTGGCCTGCTCTGCCAGTGGCACTCTGGGATGTTCTGGATCACTGTCAGTGGGGCTGTCCCTGCTCCACCTGTACATCTGGTGGGACCACCTTTAGATGGATGGGTCACCTGTGGGTGAAGTGGGCTGGCAAGGCCAGCACTGGGGCAGCTGTCCATCTAAAAGCACCCATTAGCTCATGATACTGGGATGTTGTCCTTAGAGCCCCAGCTTGTACAGCTATTGCCCTAAGAGAGAATCTTTGCTTTCATTTTTTAAAAGGGGAATCTCTAGCCCTTGGGGCTGAGGGGAAAAGCTTGAAGATGTGATCCAAATGTACCCCAAGGGATCAGGAACCTAAACACAAATGAGAAGACCCCCAAATGCATTATTTATTTAATTCAACTCTCCATGATTTTATTCAGGGACCTGACACATGTTTTTGAATATTTGGGCCTGGAAACCTGGAACTTCTATTAATCAATGAAACTATTTTATTCATGAATTACATAACCAGAGTCTGCTGTGAGCAGCTTCCTTGCAGATGCCTGCAGAAACAGAGCCTCACCGATATTGAAGGTGACCTTTCTGACTTCTGCAGCCATGTCTTACATCTACGTGGAACAAGAACAGCTGCTCCACATTGCTTATCTTCAGCATCAAATTGGCTAAAGAACAGGAGGGGCATGGAGACAGGCCTCATCATTAATATCTTCTACCAGGCAAAGTCCACTAGGCCATCAGTGCTTTCTTATGGCTTACCACGTCAATATATATAATATTTATAGAATTCAAAATGTGATTATTTATCCCATATACCTTCATTTTTACTGAATTTTTAAGAAAATCCAACAGTTGTCTTTTTTTACATGATCCAAATTTTCAGTTTTAAATGTAAACTAACTTTAAAAAGTCCCTTAAAACCACTTCAAAATATGCCCTCTTAACTTCTAATATTCTATCCTCCTTTCACAATGGGTGTTTTCAAATGAGATGCTATCTCGCATGGCCACCCAGGAGCCATGGAACTGACCGCCCATCTGAAGGTGGAGTGGCCTGATCTCGTGAGACATGGAACATCCACTCATGGCCATGCATGGAGCATTTTCATGAAAACCAGAGTGCGCCGTGCAGGGCAGGCCACATGGATGCATGGCAACATGCAGTCACAGAATCCCTGAATTGGGGTGGCCAGTCACGCCAGCAGACAGGACCGCCACTCATAGGCATGTGGGTGAGGGAAGCAAGTCACAGGAAGTGTCTGGTAGCGCTGTGTAGTCCAGCTTCCCCAGTGCTCACTCCAGGGACGTTTCACTTGCAAAGGCCAGCTCGGTGTGCTTCCCCCTCCCCCATGGTCCGTGGTAGAGGGGGTGCGTGTGACGGCTGTTAGGGATGGGCGAATGCGGTTCGGAAGTTCAGAGAACCGAATTTCTGAACCGAACTTGATTTTCGAACCAAATTTCCGAACTCGGTTCTGTTCACCCATTCCTAAAATATAATATTAAATTTAGTTCAATGGGGTTTGAATTTCCGAACTTTGTTTGGAAGTTCGGACCGAACTCAAATAGTTCGGTCGACCGAACCGAACTTCTGAACCGCACTCAATTTTCGAACCAAACCGAATTTCCGAACTCAGTTCTGTTCACCCATCCCTAACGGCTGTCTCTGTGGCCATGGTAGCCATGCTGGGAGCCACCCATTAGAATCCCTTCAGAGACACTCCACCTGCGTGGGTGCTCTGCATCAGGGCCTCACTGAGGCCACAGACACCCCTCCCCCATCACCGTGCTCATTTCAAAACAACAGATGGGAAGGTTTAATAATGCAATCCTGGGCTGACACGTTTTGTGCCAACTGAATTTTTACAGAAGATTATTAAGGAGGTTTATAATGCAAAAAACTGGCACAATGTTAACAATGAACGTACTTCTAAGTGTTGCTGTAATACCCTGGATACCAGAGCTGCCTCCTTCCTAACAGCTTCTTTGCTATTGTATAAACTCCTCATTCAGAAACTCAAATTACTTTGAGCAACAATGATTAAAGAAAAATCTTACAAAAGTCCCATGTGGGGCAAACCAGCCTTCTATGAAATAATGCAAAAATAATTAGCAGGAAGCAGCTGACTTCTTGGGAAAATTTCAGGAAATAGATCAGTAAAGCTATAAGGCCAATATCATCCCAGGTGTAATGCCACTGACATCATTATGTGCATCTTATTAGATTAAACCTCAATGTACTGAGCACATGCTGAGAAAATTTACTTTAAAACTGACCTATAATACATTACCTAATTTTTTAGTGATGTGCAGAAAGCTTGATCTTGCTGCCAGCTACAGAGGTGATCATCATTAGACTGTGTGTATGTACATAATGGGGGCTTTCAAATGGGATGGCGCCCACTGCTACCACACACTTACTTGTGCAGTGGTGGACACCATCACTCCAGTTGGGATTCGGTCAGGCCGCCGAACTAACATGACAGTGGCTGGACTGGAGAGGAGATGGGAGACGCACGGGTATGGGGTGGGTAGATGCATGCAGTGGCCCACCCTCTGGGTCACAAGCAGCCATGGTGGCCAATATAAATTTAATATCAGGATTTATAAACAGAGACTCCCATCCCCTTCCTTATCAGCTTATTTTGTCTGTGAAAGAAGTTTACTTTGTGAAGGAAGAGGATGGTAGTCCCTGTTATAAATCCTGATATTAAATTGGAGAAACAGCAGCACATATTCTGGAAATACTACTTCTGTGGTATAGGATGATTGTTATTAACTGGGTTTCCTAGGATACATCAAATCCAGGACTTGAGGAATATTCTTTGTCCAGATCTTCAGATATTTGTATTTAGTTCTTTATGAAGGAGTCAATATAGGATTTGAGGATCATTGTCTATCCCTTACAGTCTGAGAATTTTCATAGCAGAGCCTTCTTTAGTAGAACCATAAGATTGTTATGATGACTCAGCTTTAACAAAGTCTCATTCAAAACACGTTGACAGTTTAAAGAATTTCAAGACCGTGTTTTTCCATATAATACGATGTATGCTTATGAACATTTGCATCTGTTTTTGATCAATTTTTGATCTTTATTCCTGTTTTGGACTGTGTTTTCAAGTTTATGATGTTGCATTTTTCTATGATTTATTGAGAGATTGATATACCAATAAACTGATGATAATTTTATATTTCCTTTGATGGTTTGTTTATTTCATTGCTTGTTTCTTAGGACTATTTTTTCAGTCCACCTTTTATTTTCAGACTTAAAAGCCCGCTTTACTGCGGGTCTGGCGGCCAGATCCTCACTGTCAGTGGGGTAGGGGAGTTGGGAAGATAGGAAAGACCCTTTCCACTCACTCAAGACGAGCAGTCGCACACTCTGCACTTGAGGCCCTGGGAGAAAATGCCCATCAGGATAGAATGGTGGCCCTATACCCAGATAGGGGTAGCGGTCTCTACCATCATTGGGTGCAGAGCAATGGAAGGGAGACGTGACACACTCACTCACCTGAACACTCAGAAGGGGGCTAGGAGGGAGAGTGAGGTGGTGCAGGGGGGAGGATAGGGCCCAAGGGTCAGGAACAAGGGTGCGGGCAGAAGGGCTTTCACACTCCAGGGGGAGGGGGAAAAGGGGCCCAGGAGGGGAATGCTTGCTCTCCGGGGGAACACTTGAACCAGGGGGAAGGCGGAGGCTTTACAATCAGTCACCACACAGCTGCTGCTAATTATACCCAAGTCTGCACAAGCGCTACACAACAGGGGGGAATCGGGGAAGGAAAGGGTAACACAGATGGGGTGAGGGCAAGGGAAAGCGAGGAGACACCAACTGTACAATGAGGGAACCAGGGAAATACACACAAAAGGAACTTAGCTCAAGAGTCAAGGAATCGCACGCAATCACAGGAAACTTCCAGCGGTCAGCTTCTCAGGCTCTGATTACCGGCACTGCCATCCTGGAGGTGCCAGCATTACGAAGTCCAAGCCCCGCCTGCCTGCATGCCTGCAGGCATGTGGAGTGGCATTCTGGAGGGTGGGGCGGGCTGACGCCGTGTCGGGCGGCAACGTGCTCTGCCAGCGTCGCGTTGTCAGGGGTTGTCCAGACAACCAGCGATGGCAGTGCTGCTGGGGGCACTGCTGGGGTTGAGGCGGAGGGCACGGGGGCTGCATCCTGTGTCGGAGCAGCAGGGGTGAGTATGCTGGGGGACCGCTGCAGCCATCCCCTATGGAGCTGGTGGCTGTGGCTGACACTCACCGTGGTGGCGGTTAGCCTGGACTGTGACTTGGGGATTCCCCTGAGTCACAGCCCAGGCTAAGCCCCACCACTAGCTTCCACCATGGCCACCGAAGCAAACATCTGGTGAGCGCCTTTCAACGTGACGGTGGCCCTCAGGTTAAACCACCTTCATCACCTCTAGGCTAGACTACTGCAACATGCTCTACGTGGGGCTTCCCTTGTTTCTGGTTCGGAGGCTGCAGCTAGTGCAGAATGCAGCAGTCCGTCTCCTGATGGGGACAGTGCGGCATGAGCACATAACACCAGTGCTCCCCGCTCTGCACTGGCTGCCTATAGCATATCGAGCCAGATTTAAGGTGTTAGTATTGATTTACAAAGCCCTGCACGGTCTGGGCCCCTCATATCTCGGGGACCGCCTCGCCCTCCGCACCTCACAGCGATCCCTTCGGTCCACCGGGGGCACCTTTCTGGAGGTTCCCCATGTAAGATGGGGGGCCACAATGGAGAGGGCATTCTCGGTGGCCGGGCCATGGTTGTGGAACTCCCTCCCAGAGGAGGCTTGCCTGGTGCCGGGCCTGTTGGCCTTTCAACGTATCTGTAAGACTTGGCTGTTCACCCAGGCCTTTGGAGGGGAGGGGGGGTTAATTTCTGTGGGGGGTGTTTTAAATTTGTTTTAATTAAGATGTTTTAGACTTTTTATGTTAAAAAATTGTTTTATATTATGTTGGAAGCTGCCCTGAGATGTCGTAGGCATGGGGGGGGAGGGGCATATAAATATCAGGAAATAAATAAATAAATAAATAAATAAACAAACCATGCTAAAGCGCATTAATCTGGGCCACCATCATATCTGAAAGCACCAAGAGAGACATACACAGAAAGTGGTTTCTAATTACATAGAGTGCTTGGACCCCAGACCTACAAACCCATATTTGGTTAGGTGGCCCTACTGGCCTTTTTGGAACTATTCATGTATGGGACTAGAGCCTTAGTATGCATAACACTGAACCAAAATGGGGGGAAAAACTCTCAAAAACTGATTTTAAAACAAAGATCCAAAACTTTATATTAACTGTTTATTTATTCTGGAGTCTTTTAGTGGGTGGGGGGCAGGGGGAGCTGGGAGAAAGGCTTAAACTATTTTTCTTCCAGGACACACCAGAATTTTATATTTCTGAATGCTTGGTGTAATTTATGATCAAGTACTCAAAAGTATCCCTGTAAAGAGGCAGTGTTAAGGTTATTGTAGAAAGCAAAATTTGATTATTTTTATGGGGCAGAGCAAGAAAAAAGGAAGGAGGTTTGCACATCAAAATCCCAAACTTGTTCATCACCAGGATACTGCATTACACACATTTATTGAGATTGTCTGCACATGCAAGTATTTTTATTGCCTATTTAATCAAATCCTGTCTTCATTTATAGACAATTAACAATCAGTTGCATTTCTGCGATACCAGACAGAATTTTCCAGAAAAAGTGAACCCAGCATTATCCTGTACCCAGTCCCTTATATCACAGAATTATTCCATTCAGCCAAGCAAAATAATCTGTGGGAACCCTGCATGAATTCCTAACCGCACCCTTGGGGTTACATCAAAACTCAAAATGCTAATCTGTGCATAATATGCCCATGTTGTTACCTGTTATTTGGAACAGGAAAATTATTTTAACAACTTTTGCCTAGATATTGAGCATAATGGCCCTGATCCAAGCTCTGTGTTAAGCACTCAGTGTGTGTAATGCGTATGCATGGTGCACACATGGTGTGCATGGCATAGCCTTTGCAATGCACACCATGCCTACATGTGATGCATAGTCTGCACCTGGCACATATGCAGGGATATTTGTGCTTGTGCGTGCTTAACATTTGTGCACCCAGTTACTAATTTTGTTTGAACAAATGCTTGTATGCGTCAGATACATTTCTGTGTATTTGTAAATCTGACCAAAAACGTATAAAATAAGGAAACCAGAGATAATGGAGTCGATGGACAAAGAACACAGTTCTTCGCATTCAATTGCGAAGAACAGAGTTTGCCCTATAAAACATCACCCACAGATTCCCCCCACAGAGCTCACTGAACATGGTTAAATAGGATAGATCGTCAACTCTACTCGAAGTATTTCCATATAAAATATTTTTGAACATCTGTTGAAAGCATCTTTTGACATTTTGTTTCGAAGAGGGAGATAATGAAAGCAGGTGAACTAAAATCATAAACAAACAGGTTTAAGAGGCTTAAAAGATTAAAGGGAAGTTTGTGGAGAAAGTGCCGATGTCCTCCGTTCTGTAGGTTCACAGCTCAGATGTCAGGAATGTAAAAATCCTGCCTATATCCAAGATGAACGCATTTGAACATTTAACGCTGCCAGGACACTGATCTAGAGAATGGCCTCAATAGTCAAGGAGGGTAGCTTTAAACAAACAAAACAAACAAACAAACAAACAAATAAAATAATGAAAGGTCAGATCCTCAGCTGATACAAAATTAGGTAGCTTTTTCGAATTAAATCTGTCCCCAAGTTGTTTGTCCTATAGCATTTCATTCTGTAGAAGATTTAGGAAGACATTTTTCTTCCAAAAATCTTATCTGACATTAATGCTTGTGAAAAGCACTAGCCTGATGGTTCAGAAATATATATATTCCAGGACAGCTGCAAAATATAACAGTAACACTTTAGATTCCAGATAAGAGATATGCTCTTAATGATTCAGTAGACTGCTTTAATTGTAAATATATGACTTAGGGGTAAATAGGACATGCAAGACTTGAAAAGGCAGAACATGAGCTATGTAGGCTAATGGCATAAAAGTAGGGCAAATATGTATAACTGTTCTCAAATTCTTTCATTCTGACGTTGTAATCTATGGAATCTAATTAGGTAACTTTTAAACAGAGCACCTACATCGCCTAGGTGAGTGGAACATGCTTGTTATGAACCCAGATAGAGGCATTTAAAATTTATTTTTAACTCTTCATTCTTTCATCGTTATGCTGATTTCCGGGTTTTGCAACTTTTATTCTCCATCCTCCATTATCATCTCTGCCCTCTGGCTGATAACCAAAGTTTGGGGTGAGGTACCTTCTTTACAGGGGCTCAGTTGGCATTTGCAAAGATGGCTGTCCCCAGCAGATGTCAGTTCTGGAACGTGGCAGGGGATCCCCTTCCAGAAGTCGAGTGTGACACCGGAAATACCAGCAGCTATTAATACCGCCTGTATTTTTGCATCTAAAAATTGGCAAGTGTAATACTTTGAGGTGCAATCCTACCTCATATATAATTGTGGATGCTGGCACATGACCAGCCAAATGACTTGATTCTGGCAGAATGGTTGTCCTCATTCTCTCCCTCTTCCTCTCTTGCTATAAATATAGTTAAATAAATAGAACAGTCAAGGGTCTGTGGTAACTTATAGGGAGAAAATTCTATCAAAAGAGTTCTTGTGGGATAGTAAGCCATAGTAACTAAATTTAGGAAGCTGAGCTTCTTCAGGGGAATTACGTTTTTAAATAAGTAGACAAAATCCATAAATACATATTTTCTCAATCATTAGAAGGGGAAAAAAAGTCCTGATCAATCTACCACCAATTCATCCGATACCAGATGGCTGGCCGAATATAGATTTCCCATAAAATGTAGATCTAATTCTAAATGTTTTGGTTTTTTAAAAAAAAAAATAAGGACAAGATTTTGCTGATTTAGGAATCCTCGTTAGTATGTGAGGAAGTGTTTGCAGGTCCTTTGTATTTACAGAGTACAAGAGCAGTATAGCTCACTTGGCATCCTGGTCTGGGTTTTCAAAAGAACTTTTCTATTAGCTCTGTGTGGATTCATTCTCTCTCTCTCTCTCTGTTTCTCTCTCTCTCCCCCCCCCCCCCCCCCCCCGGACTACATGGAACTTTTAAAGCCAGTCCTTTTGACCTGATATGATGCTTTACTTTCATGTTCCCTTTAATGTCAAATCATACACCTTTTGGGACTTTAGGGAAAATCCAAGGTATATGCTATCCAAAGCTCATGCTTGGGGTCATAATGGAGCTCTACACTGTTGTAACTTGTAATGTTTGTTATTGTAGTGTTGTTGTGATTGGGGGTCCCTTTGTGCTAGAGCGTGGCATTCTGGGCTCAGCCTGATGGGACCCATTGGGTCCTGTTGGGCTCAGTTCAGGAGCTCTCCCTGACCTTGGTCTCAGGAGCCTTTTCCAACCCTTGTCTCAGCACTAGACCGGACTGGGCTCTCACTGGGCTCTCAGGTCCTGCCCCAGCAAGACAGTGGAGGCACATCAGGAAAAGGGTCTGAAGTGAGGTGCCCCCCCGGTGATGTCACAAGTCTGTAGGGGTGGGATAGTCCCTGTTCCATTAGGCCTGGGTACAGAATAACCAGGCTGTGTCAGGACTGGGCTTGAATCAGTCCTGATGCAGCTGAGCCCAGATTGGGCATGGGCTTGATTTTTTTTGGGCAGCCCCCACAGACTCATTCTCAGGACATGTTAGACCAGCGCTGTTGCTTTATGAAAGTCTATGGAATCCTTGAGCACAAGTCTCAGTGTGTGTGGCTCCTAGGCACCAGCACTTCTTTTCCTCCTTACACACTTGGAATGCTGGGAGATATGCTACATGGACTGTGCTGCTAGGGAAACAGGGTGTTGTAGTGCCCTCACCCACAGAGGTGCTCCGCTCATACCTTTCTCTCCTCTTTTCCAAGATCACCTGTCGCCTGATGGCGGATGTTGGGTACTGGGGCACAGGAACAAGAGACAGGATCAGAGGGGAAAACAAGAAACAAGGCCAGGGGTACAGGGCTGGAGACAAGGCAGAGCACAACAAGGGCTAGGAACAAGAAGCTAGAGACAAGGAACGGGACAAGATGCAAGCACTCAGGAGGCAAGGGCAGAGACAGAGTAGGGAACAAGGGAGAAGGAACTAGAGCAGGAAAAGACAATTACTGTGAACAGGAGCCAGAACTGGGACAAGCAGACTGGGAACAGAGCAGGTAGGTAGGCAAATAAGCAGGCTCAGGAACAAGATGACAGGGAGGCAGGAACAGGCACAAAGCAGTTAACAAGGCTGAGGACTTGTTACTCTGTCTGGCTTCCTGTTCCTGTCAGGTGGCTTTTAAACAAGTAGCAGCAGCCAATCAAAGCAACCTGTGGATAGGAAAACCCATCAGGGTTCTAGAACCAAATAGGCAAGGAAGAGAGGTCCAAACTGGAGCTGGCCACCATTTCTAGGGTCCCTGGTTCTAATCCTAGGTCCTGACAACATATTTATATAGTGGTTTACAATCTTCAACCTCACAACAACCTTATGACCTAGGTAATTATTATTTACATTTTGTAGATGAGGAACTGAGATTGAGAAATTGTGATTCTCCAAAGACTACCCTGCAAGCTAATAGCAAAGGAATTTGAACCGTGGTCTTATCAGGTCCAACTGTGATACCTTGTCCACTAGGCTACAGTGGCCCTGCATATGCTATTGGCCCAGTATGCTTGCATACTCTCACCAACAGAAGTTGGTCCAATAAAAGATATCATTGGAACTACTTTATCTCCAAGGGTAAAAACAGATGCAACATTGGGCTGCTGTGGCCTGCTTTGTCCCACCTTGCACTGGACCTCGCCTGCATGTTTGTGCAGGTGCCATCAGATGTTGGCCTGGGATTGCCTGGGGCCATGTCAGTGACTAGCCTGCACACTCACCCATGGACTATGTCCATGTCACAGCCCAGAATAAGGTCTGCCCCATTGGGCCAAAGTTACAGTAGGCTACCACATCTGCTGTGGCCTGGCAGACATGGCCTGGATTGGGTCTGCCAGCACTGCCCACCATGGCTGACCATCATTGGCCTCCATGGCTGCCTGTTTGTTACAGTGGGGGAGGGGAAAGAGGAGGGGCTGACAGCTCTCCACCAACCATGAGGTCCGCCTCGATCCCCAAGGACTCTCTCTGGGTATAGATGCCCATCAGGATAGTAGTTGGGCCCTTCCGAGTGCCTGAAGCATGAGGAAGCGAGACCCCTATCATCATCAGGCATGGGGATGCAGGCATCCTGAGGCCTCCTACCGCTCACAACTACCCGCAAACACTCCAGGGACGGCTCTGGGGAGGAAGACTTAGGCTGCTTTTAAACGAGGAGCGCTGAAGCGCCTCCTCAACGCCGCATTAAAGGAAAGCCGCCGGAAGTGATGTTCTCCACGTTGCTGGCGGCAGCGGCGGCTGGAGACACGGGGCTTTGGAGCGGCGCGTTCTTAAGCCTGATAATTGAAGTCTTAAGAACGCGCCGCTCAAAAGCCCCGTGTCTCCAGCCGCCNCCGGCAACGCGGAGAACATCACTTCCGGCGGCTTTCCTTTAATGCAGCATTGAGGAGGCGCTTCAGCGCTCCTCGTTTAAAAGCAGTGTCAGTGTTCCAAAAGGGTGCAGGAGGAAGGGTACAGGGGCCCAGGGTCAAGGAGAAGGAGAAAATGTGGAGTCTCACGCAACACAGAGGGGGAACAGGGAACCCAAAGGGAAGGGGGGAGGGGGCACTCCCTCAGCCTTGCACTCACACTTTCTCTCATAGATTCATGGGGAAGAAAGGGGAGGAACCAGGAAGACACACTCGCTACACAGTTATAGACAGAGACACTCATGAGGTAAACGCCGAGCAACAAACAAAAATGCAAACACTTAGCTTTCGGAGGCAGCGGGTCCAGTCCAAACCAGGAAGCCTGATCACCAGCACGGCTTACAAGGCAGCGCTGGTTTAAATAGCCCTGTCATGCAGTACCCACAGCTGGAGGCTTCCCCTGCAGGCAGACTGAGCACCGCAGGGTCCTAGGTTCTGCCCCTATGTCACTGGGGTGTGGGTGTGTGTGCAGCTGCCAGCATGGGCATTGCATCTGGGAGCGTAGGTACTGTGATAGCCTGCTCTGCTAGCAGCTCTGCTGTAAACCTCTGTTGGGGTGGTGCCAAAAGGGGGGCCGGGATCAGCACAGAATACGGGGGCGCCCGGCGGTGGCGGCCCGTGACACTGTTATGCTGTGTGTGTGCGCTGGGTACAACATATGGGTGGGGCCATCTGGCTGCACATTTGTGCATCTCCCAGCTCTCTCTAGAGTCCCAGCCATGAGCACATTTGTTATGCGGCCCGACCCACTATGGACCATGTCCGCCATGGCTTCCTGGCTCAGGTTGGGCTGCTGTGGTGTGGCCATCACTTCTGTTTCCAACCCGTATCTTCCTAATAGCAGTGAAAGCAAAAGAATGTTGTCTGGTACTCAAAGTGCTCCTCTGGTGCAAGTCCCACTAAAGTGAACAGGGTTTGTGGCAGGGGAGTGCTTTGAGGACCAGAGTCCTGGTTTTGTGTTGTGCTCAGTTTTACTCAATAGAATATCTAGTTTGCAATGACGGATGGTGTCACTAATGAAGTAAGCCCCATCATCAGACTGATTAATGACTTAGAGGAAGGTAGGAAAATGACAAAAAGTGGTATTTAAAGAAAATAAATCCCCATTTTTAGCTACTTGCTGTCTTGTCCTGTGACCTTGGGTGCTTTTAGAGGAACGGCTGCCCTGGTGCTGGCTATGCCATACTGATCATGGTTTGTCTACAGGAAAGGGGTGTGTGTGCCCCTGCACATGCTTTCCCTCCCAGATTCTTTCCTGGAGGCAAATTGTGTGCAGTATGTATAGTAGGAAAGCGCCACAGTGGTCAGAGGCTGAGATGTATCCAGAGATTCATGAAGCAGGAACCACACCACTCTCTCCAGGCTTGTTTCTTGCATGGAGGAAATAGCACATGGGCATTTTACCATCCCCTTTGCATTGTGGGAAATACCATAGCAAAGTAAGGAGCTATCAGGATCAGGGAAATGCAAGAAAATCAGCAACTGTCTGAATGCATTGCTACTAGTAAAGACAAACACAAAGTTAGAAATTTGTGGTGAATTTGCAAAGAGAAGGGAAGTTATGTGAATGAGCCCTAAGGGTTTCTAGCCTGACGATTTATGGGTGTTCATTCAATCTCAATAGCACCATGGCCACAAGTAAAATTCCTTAGTAAGTAGGTTATGTTTCTTAGTAAGTAGAAACATAATAACTTAGTAAGTAGTATATTCCTTAGTAAGTTAGTAAGTACATAAGTACATAATTACTTATGTAAGTACATAAGTAATAAGTACTTACTAAGTTATTATGTACTTACCAAGTTAGTAAGTACATAATAACTTAGTAAGTAGTATATCCCTTAGTAACTTAGTAAGTAGTATATTCCTTAGTAAGTAGGTGCTTGGTTTTCATCTAAAAAGCAAACTCCTCTGAAAACAGCTTTCCATCTGAAAACCAATTTCTAGTTTTTGGTGAAGTTTTCGGTTATTGCATACTGGCGTAAACTTGAAAAATATCATCAAGACTGGGGGAAATCATATGGAAATGGTCACAATGACAAAAAGCTGTTTTTCTGTTAAAAAGCCAACAAAAAACCCAACAACAATAATAAATAATAATAATAATAATAAAAATAGTTTCTAAACATGTTTCAACCTGCCGCAACTGCTAGCACTCCAAAATATGTTTTGTCAGCCAACACAATTTCCATCTTTCTAGGATTGGACTTGACAGCTGATTTTCCTCAGTGTGCTAATCTCTGAAACATCCTGTTTCAGCAAGATGTCAGTTGTGATGTAATAGCTTGTGCAAGGCAGAAACAGATGCATATCATTTTCATATTTTTGTCAGCTGTGCCAAGGAATTCTCACCATTTTTCTTAATGTCTGCACACACACACACACACACACACACACACACAGGTTTAGGGGAAGAAGGAGTCTTGAGACTTGCAAGTGTGGGGTTTGGTGGTAAAGATGCAAGTAAGTAGCCTTCACAAGTCTCAGATGGAAACCTTGAAAAAAGATTCCATTCTTTCCCCCTGTGTCCCAGTCACATACATCAAGATAGCAGTGTCTTGTGTTTGACCGTATCAAATGACACAGAGAGGACCAGTACAGTGAGTATAGATGGTATGTTAACCCTTTAATAGATTGTCCACCAGTTATTAGGTGGCTCTCATTTCTTGTCCTGCTCTAAAACTTGGTTGGTAAGACTTTAGGATAATTATTTATTTTATTTTATTTTTCCAATTTTTACCCACCCTTCCCAATAAGGCCCAGGGCAGCTTACAAAATTCATAAAAACATATAAAAGCAAGTAACGATCCACACCCGCCAATCCTCTCCCTAGTCCATTCACCCAATCCCAGCCATACCTATCCCTGCCAAATGCCTGGCCAAACAAAAAGGTCTTACATCTCTTCTGGAAGACGAGCAGGCTCCGCTTGACCCTCAAGTGGAGAGAGTTCCATAATCGTGGGGCAGCCACCGAGAATGCATCTCTGCATGCCCTTGTTGTAAAAACTTCACGGGCAGTTGGTACTCGCAAGTGGGCATCCTTGGCTGACCTCAGAGGCTGTGATGGAAGATAAGGGAAGAGGCAGTCTTTCAGATACCTGGGGCCCATTTATGGCGTTATAGGTCAAAACCAACACCTTGAATCATGCATCTCTAGAGTCATGTATCTCAAGATACAGGAATTAGAAGACAGCTTTTGAGTGGCTTACTCCTTAAATGTAATATTGACTTCACAATTTTTGTAACCAAAGCAGAAATCCTCTTATCAACATTTTCTGGCAGAGAAACAGAAATAATATTGACAGGAAACTTTGCCAAAGCACCAATTACTCCCTAGAGGATGATGTGATTAGGCACCAACATGCATCTTTCTTTTTGTATACTGTCACATCTCCTACATAACGCATATAATGTAACCAGCACAATATGTCATTCTCAAACGGTTTCCCTATAGTTCTGAGATAATAATCTTGTGACTCTATTTCCAGAGTAATAAGCCATGCAAAAATTCAATTGGCTTCAATTGGTTTCACCCACCGATGCAGAAGGTGTTCTTGGAGACCAGTTGTGAATTAGATCCATGCCCATCCTGACTGGTAAAAGCTAGCTGGGAGACTTTGGGGCTGTTGCTAGCTGGGGTTGTCAATGCCTCCCTTTGGGAGGGCAGGATGCCTCAAAACTGTGGTTGTCTGGCCCCTGCTGAAAACCCCCCATATCTTTACGTTGACTTCCCTATCAGCAATTGCCCTGTCTCTAATTTTCCCAAGACTTTTTAGATTTTTTTTATTGATTGAGAGCCACCCTGAACCTTTATGGGAAGGGCAGCATATACATTTTATTATTATTAATAAATAATAATAATAATAATAATAATAATAATAATAATAATAAAGGAAAGCAGACTTGACTATTTGCATCCACAGAAGTGACCTATAGGTCTCAACTTGATTCAAACTGTCAGAAGGCTTTGACCCCAGTCAAACAATATCTAGCTGCCTTTTATGAACTATTTCAGTCCTCATGACATTAAAGTCCAAGTCTAGCAAAATATGTGAGCATGGGTTACAGACATCTCAGAAGTGCTGGGGAGTAGATAGTGAAAGGAAATTATACTCATCTTTCCCATTCAACTGTAGATAATTTAAGAGAAAGGGAGCTACTGTAGAGATGTCAGAACATCTAAAAATAATAGTTCACTATGAGATTTTTTACCTAGGAATTGAAAAAGCCCTTTTAGGTTAACCATTTCACCACTGTGTGGACCAATCTACCCATCTGAAAAAAATAGGTAAACCTTATGGAGATGTTGATAGTGTTAATGAGATTTGAGTGCTCTGGGTGCAAAGTGTTATGTTTGGGCAAATAGCTATAACGACTTTATATATAATCCCAGGAAACAATACTTCAGTCTAAAATATTCCTATGTAGGCAATGGGCAATCAAGGGAAAAGAGTAGGGGTTTATAGTGAGATAGATGATTCTGTACTAAGCAACTGGATTTAAAGTTACAGTAACTGGAACATTAAATAATATTATATAAGGAATTAGGCCTTTTTACACGGATGCCACAGCAGGCCCGGTGGGTGGAGATGGGTGGAGACAGCTGGGTGAGCACACCTGGTGAACACCTGGCAGCACCAAGCTGGGTGACATTTACACGGATGGTGCCACGGGGGGTTGTGGGATGGAAGGGGAGGGGCCAGCACACACCCAGCGGCCAAACACCCACCCTGGGAAACACCAAGCAAACACCCAGGACATTTGCACGGACACCTGAGACACAGAATGACGGGGAAGCCCAGCCCAGCACAGTGAAGGCACAACATGGCTGACAGAGGGCAAAAGAAGCTGTGGCATGCATCTCCGCCCACGAACCACCAGATCCTGTGCGGGCGGGGTAGGAAGAAGCTGGGATGACAGGAAACACACAGTAGCAGACCCCAGCCAGCCCTGTGACAGGCCCAGACAGCCAGGCACCACAGTTCCCCCCGACACCTCCCACACACAACCATGCACACAACTACACAGGGAAGGGCTGCATGGCCAAGGAGGTGGGGGGGGGCCCAGCGGGGTGGGGTGCAGGGTGGGAAGGGGCACAGAGGAGGGGGGCAGAGGTCTGATGCAGCAGGGGACCCCAACATACACACACACACACACACACACACACACACACACACACACACCAGCAGAGGACCCCCCCACACAATCCCATGGCCCCCAGAATAGGTGCTGGGAATTGGACACATGCCGCCACGCTGGCAGGAACGGAAGTTCACAGCACAGCCAGGCTGCAAGGGAACAGCAGGGGGGCAGGGGAGACCCAGACCATACCAACCGTCAGCAAACCTGCTGAAGGTATCCCCACACCAACAAGAGATCTGTGCAGCTGATGTAGGGGGCATCACAAATGCTGGGAGGGGGCAGGGCACCAGGACAGCAGCCAAGGGGATGGACCTCTGACCCAAGGCACCATGGGGGGGAGAAGAGACTGGGCCAGTGGGGGACAGAAGGGAACCAAGACAGGCGGGCGACTGGCTGCAAACAACCCAGGCCAGAGACAGCAGGGGGACCCCCAAAGGATATGGACCTCGCATCCTCGTGAATGTTACACTCCTTTTCTCTCCCTCTGTTCCCCTTCCTTCATCTCCCCCACCCCCATCCCCCACCCCCGTCTCTCAGATTGTAAGTCCTAGCACAGGAACTGTGTCTATTCAATTACTTTGTAAAGCACCAGGTACATTGCTGGTGCTATATAAATGTTTGCTAATAAATAAAAATAATAATAAAATAAAATAATAATAATAATAATGTAACTCTGCGATAGAACATTGGTGCTGGTGTCCAGAACAAGGTGCAGGTGCAGCAGAGGGGGTTGGCGGGTTTGCTCAGTGGGTTGCCCCATGCAGCTGTCCCCGGGATCCTGGGATGGGCTAGGAGTAGCAAGGGACGTGTGAGGCACAGTGCAGGTGTGCAGGGAGCACAGGGCTTGGGGCCTGGAGGAACGGATCACAGGTGGGCGATTGCTAGGTGCAGAGGCTGCTCACAGGGTGGGTGGGTAAAGGGGACACAGTCACAGATGCATGGGCCTGGGTCAGGTTCCCCTGGCCACGTAACTCCTAGGCTGGTAGCTGCTAGGTTATCCCACACTGGTGCCAGTAGTGGACCCCCCCTGAGTGTGTGTTGTTGGTGGTACCAATGCTGCCTGTTGATGGTCCTGTCCTCCTGCTTCATGATCCTTGCCCATTGTGTTGAAGCAATGGGCCAAGCTACTGCTGCCAGGTCACAGCTTCTACAACCATGGCGTCCGGTGCAGGAGAGCAGCCAACCTGCACCGAGTTGCATCATTGTGGTGGGCGCGGAGGGTAGCTATCCGCTGACAGTCCATGTTCGGAACAGCGGTGTCCCATGCACCTGGTACTGTCCCGGTGGCCGCTCAATGTCTACAGGTGCCGTGTCACTGTCCCAATGCGGAGGTTGAACTGGATGCGCTCTTGCACCAATGAATGGTGGAGAACATGCTGGCCACCTGGACGAATGAGGAATGGACGGACCACTTCCTCATGAACCGCTCGCTGTTGGCCTGGCTCAGAGAGCTCCTGAACCCACATCTCCGGAGGCATGAGACCAACATGCAGTATCCGCTGCCACCATGGATGCATGTGGCCATGACCGTGTGGAGACTGGCCACCCAGATTCCTGTCGGAACGTTGGGGAGAATTTCGGGGTGGGGACAGCAATTGTTAACATTGTGCTCCATAACATGTGCGACCTGCTCATTGAGCTACTGCTTGAGCGGGTCATACAGCTCTGGGATCCAGAGACTGTGATCCGTAGCTTCGAGGACGTGGGCTTCCCCCATTGCATAGGGGCAATAGACAGGACCCACATCCCTTTCATCTGGCCCCCACATGCCAAGATGGACTACCTAAATTGGAAGCAGGTGTTTTTGATCAATCTCCAGGCCGTGGTGGCTCACTGAGCTTTGTTTACTGATGTCTATACCAGCCACTCTGGGAGGAGCCATAATGCTTGCCTACTGTGGGCCTCCCACTTCTATGCACACATGTTTGTTGGGGAGATAGCCCCCAACCTGTACCATGTCATTGAGGGGGCCTCCATGGCCCAAGTCTTGATAAGGGACCCTGCCTACCCTCTGAGCCCGTGGCCTATCCTGTGGCCTATCCCGTTGCATGCACAGTGGAGCACCGACTCTTCAATGAACGGCTCTTGTCGGCTTGGAACATGGTGGAGCAGGCATTGGGGCTGCTCAAGGGGCATTGGTGCCTGCTCATGAACAGGAGCCAGTTCGATCTGCAGCATACCCCCATCCTTGTAAAGGCTCACTGCATCCTGCACAATGTCTTTGAGACCGGGGGAGCTTCTGTTGACTACCCCCCACTAGTGCGGAGAGAGGGTCCCGTGCCCCTCTACCAACATGTCCAGGGTGGCACGTTCCAGCGTATAGCTGAGTAGAACTGGAACGCTCTGTGTCAGCGCATTGTCACCCAGATGGCAGGCAACTGAGTAGCCCTGTTGTCAGCCCCTCACCCTTCATGGAACCTTGTAACAGGTAACAATAAATCCAGTTATGTCTGTTCCCACAATCCACTTGTGGCCTGTTGTTTGGGTTGTAGGGGTTCCCCGGTCCTGTGAGGCCTTTGCCCCGTGCCACTGGGTACCCCGCTGCCTTCTAGTCATGGCAAGTGAACCTCAACAGGGCTCTGCACCTTGCCAGCTTTCTGGTGGCATGCCCAGTGCTCCACTGCTGTAACTGTGAAGACCTGTACCCGACCGTGTGAGCTATGCTGTTGCCCACCCTACAGGCCAGAGACGTATGCTTCCGGCACCTGTCCTGTGAATGCTCTGCCCCCTACTGCATGTGGGTGACCCCTTGCCATCATGGTGCCCCCATTGACACACCAAACAACAGAGTGGTAATGTAAAACACAGTTTATATGGGGTTATGTACAAGTTGTTTTTTTTCACTATTTGCAGGACCTTCCCCGTGCCCATTTTGGTGCACCACCGGGGCTTGATCCCCTGCAGGCCCTTGCAGCCGCTGCCTTTGGGAGTGGCAGCCAGATGGCCCGGACTCTCCATTGTCCACAGGCCGCTCCACACTGGGCTGGGGTGCTGGACCCTGCAGTAATGGACCATAAGGTCTGTGTTACACCCCGCCTTGCACCATTCCCCTGTGCCACAGCCCTTTCCGTGGCCCTCTGCTGTTCCCATTGCTCCCCAAACAGCAGCCCCCCATCCCTCTGCTCTTTGCAATGCCCTCCCCACTCCCCCCCCTTTCCTGACAGCTATGTGGGCCAGCTGGCATGGGCGGTTGGTCACCTGGAGGTTCTGGGTTCAGCGGGGGAGACCATGGTTCCCATAGGGGCGTGGGGGTCTCAGAGGCAGCTGTGGAGGAACCAGAAGAGGTGCAGCCCAGAAGGGCAGCCCCACAGGTTCATGTTGTGGGGCTATGTGCTACTGGGGAAACCATTGTTGGTTGAAGTGCGGGGGGGTGCACTGGTGGTAATCGCCTGCCATCCCTCCACCTGGGCCTGGAGGGGGCATGTCCCACCGGGGTTCCCTCTGCAGGAGCCCCACCGCCTCCCCAATGAGGTCAAGGACCCATGCGGAGGTCCCCTCCAGCACGACACTTCCCCTCGCCTTCTCAGCTCTGTTGAGCCAAATCTCATGGCGGAGGGAGGCAGTCTGGTGCCTGTCCCACAGGTGCTCAGTGCGGGACCGGTTTAGCATGGCTGCCAATGGCTGCCGGTCCCTCTCCCCGTCCCCTATTTGCACCTCCCTTGTGAGGGGAAGCTTCTCTGCATACACCTCAGCTAACCTTCTGGTTTCCTTGAGCAGCTCCCTGCCAAGGTCTTCTCTCCTCTGTTCCGGGCCTGCATCTCCTGATTCCTCTCTACACTGCTGGTGGCAGCTCCCCTCGCTGGACCGGGGCATTCATCTGTGGGAGTGCGGTTAACAGGTTGGGGTGTGAGGCTTCACAAGTCCATACTCTATGCCCATAGCTATGCCTCCCTGTCACCATGGGGGGTGCTAGCCCCCCAATTGCTGTCTGTTCCTATGGTGTATGTTTCTGGTTGGGCAGGGTCCTGTGCAACGTGTCCCCTCTGTCGGGCCACAGAGATCGCCCCATCAGGGGCTGCCTTCACCCGGGCCCGTGCTATTACAGCTTCTCCTAAGGGCCTGTCACATCTCCTGCCCCACCTCTGTGGACCCCTCAGAGGCTGTTAACCTGTATGACTCAGTAACCCGTCGGTTCCAGTCATCGGCCCTTCCCTGTTGTGCATGGGGGGTGGTTGGTTCTAGGGGCTGCCCCTGTGGCTGTTCTGGTAGCCATTACCCTGGTACCAGCTGGGACCCATCCCTTGTGCATTGTGGCCTACCATCATTGTCCTGGCACCCGGCTCTCGGGGGTGCCTCTGGTTCCTCCTCGACCACCTCCTCTTCCACGACCTCTTCCGCGTGAACCTCCAGGGCACCTCGAGCTGTAGTGGGAATGTGGATCCATCATTCCATCCCTGCTGCCCGGCATAGGCCCTGGCCACGGTGGCCAAGGCCCCCCCATCCCGTCCCATCCCCACCCCCAGGTCCTGGTTGTGTTCCTACCTGGATCATCTTCCTCCACTTCCTGGGAGGCATCCCAGGTCTCTGTCCACTCTGCGTGTGCCCCCCTTCCATGCGGCCTGGCACCCTGTGGGTTTCGTGGGTGCATGTGGACGACGATGTTTGAGTAAGCGGGTTCCCGGGGCACCTCCTCCCTGTGTGATGGGGCTGTCCCCTCCCGCATCCTGGCTTGCCTTACCAGGGTCAACAACCACCCCCTGCTCCAGAGGGTCAGGCGGGGGGTGGTGGTGTTGTAAGTGCCCTCTGCCTGCCCCTGGCGAAAGCGGTGCCATGTAAGCGGGAGGCGACTATATCCCCATCCATGCAGAGGAACTGATCCAGATCATCATGGAACTCCATTGTCCGTATGGCACGGCCGGACTTGAGATTGTTGTACTTGATATGTTTATATCCAGACCTCAAGTCCTTTGCCTGCTACATGCACTGGGTGACATCCCTATTGTACCCCTGCCGCTGCATCTCCTGCGTGATGGCTTCATAGACCTGTTTGGTCTTGTAGTTGTGCACCAGGTCATGCTGGACCTTTTCAGCTTCCCACGCGCATATGAAGTCCCTGGTCTCCTGCCTCGACCATGGCTCCTCCTTTTGGGTACTGCTTGTGGGGGGCCTCCCAGCTTGGCAGCTTGGGGGCCACCCGGTGGCTGTGGTGGCAGCGGAGCCGGTCATCTCCTGTTGGTGGTATTGCAGAGGGGTTAGCATCTGCCCCACAGCCCCCCTGTGCTCTCTTGTGGGGGGATTCCTCCCCACTCCCCCTCGGGGGGATGGGCACCTTACCTGGCTGTCACAGAGGCCCTCCTCAGCCGTCTCCCCAGTGGTGCATTGCTCCTATGTCTGGGTTCTGTCCTGGGGATGGAAATCATTAGCTGTCAGCTGCCCACCCCATGCTCCCTTGGGTTGTTTTCCACTGTTGGCATGTGGGCCCCCCTCCCAGGTTCTTGGAGTCCCCTCACACATATCTGGCTGTCACTCGCACTCCCTTCTCCATGCCCCATGGCTGTGGTGGTGTGGGGGGCTGCGGTCGGCATGGGTGCCGCAGTCTGTCCTCAGCCCTGTGGTGGAACGGGTGTGCTGTGTTTAGCGGTGCTTCCCACTTCCCCCTCCTCTGGGGTCCCCCTGCTTACCCTGGCCTGTCCCACACGGGTCGCGGCACTGGCTCCCTTTGTTTTGTTGGCAGCTTTCCTTCCAGACATATTGGGAGTCGGTGCATCCATGTCCTGTTATGGATTCCTTTTGAGGGCTCTCGGGTGGGTGTCCGGCATCTCCACGGATGGGCGTGTCTGCTTGGGGGGGCCTTGCGTGGCCTCTCTAGCTATCTCTCTGTGGTCTTGGTGGACCTGTTCCCGTGGGTGTGGGTGTTTTGGTTTTTACATGGATGGGTGGGTGTCGAACACCCATCTCCACCCACGGAGCATGCCGGCTCCTTCCCAGATGCTCCGTGGGTGTGTCGTGAACGCACACCCACCCACTCATGGATGTTTTCACAGGCACTCTCACACCCATCTGATGCATGTTTATGGGTGTTTGTGGGTGGGTGGTGTCCATGTAAAAATGGCCTTAGTCATTTTTATCAGATAGCATGCTATAAATATCTACAGACACTGTGTAACCAGGGATGTGCTTTGCTTAGGAGGTGCTAGTGCCAGTGGCAAAAAAGCTTAATATTTAGCTATTTGGAGATCCTAAGTGCCCACAATTCCAGCTGACTTCAGAGGGAGATGGGGCTAGTGTCTTTGAAAAACAGCAAGTAATTTTTAGTGGGGTATTTCCCTTATTAGTACTGTCTTGTAATTTATCAATCCATCTAACGCTGCCTCTTTTAAGCTACTTTGATGGCAAAAACAGTCTTTTGAGAATATTCCCAGTATATGGGTAATATATAGATGGACTAAGAAGTCCCACCATGTTGCACCAGTATCCAGAACTGAGACGAGATTAGTTGCAGAAAGAAAGGAGAGTGGTCAAAATGCTTTGTTCTCCAGTAAGTAGTAAAGACGTACCTCTGGAAAAAGACTTCCATAAGCCTATGTAAAACCTAGGTCATTCCTCCAAGAAAAGTTTAGTGTGGAGAACATCAGCTGTGTATAAGTGCTGTAAAATACCTTGATTGGCACACCTACAGTACCAACAATTCTAGATCAAGCATTGCAAAAGGATCACCTCTTATTTCCTGAAGTCAACACAGGTATAGGCAGCTCATGTACAGTTTCAAACTAATTAAGTGTTTTCTTGATCCTTATGCAATTACATTGACTAGAATCTTTCAGTTCCTGAAGCCAGTAGCAAACATCCCACAACAAGCCCTAGATTAGTGCTGAAACTTGGTCCTTGGATTCCTTCAGGTAACACAGAGGACTGGTGCATTCATTCAACCTTAATTTTCGAAGTTTTGAAGTTCCAAGGAAGGGTCCCAGAACTTTGGAACTTGGCCAAACCTCAGCTGAGTGCAGGGAAGGGGGCCAGTGGTCAGGAAAGTGGGGGCTGGTGGCCAGTGCTAGGCCCCTGCTCCCCCTTCCTGAGCCTCTGCTGGCCAGGGAGGGAATAAGCCAGCAGGGGACAGGAAAGGGGTGTGGGGGTCTAGGGGGTGACCTAGCGGGGATCAGGACTGGGGTACCTAGGGGAGTGGGGGCCTAGCAGGGGGGGCAGGAGTAGTTTACACGCCTTGCGGGGGGATTCCACACAATATGCGGCAGAGAGATCCTCCTTGATCTCTCTGCTGCTCCTCCTTGATCTCTCTGCTGCCTTTGATATTATTGACCACTCACTCTTGTTGGATTCCCTTCACTCCCTTGGCTTTTGTGGCTCTGTCCATAACTGGTTCTCCTCCTACCTCTCTGACCGCTCTCTCTCCCTCTGTTCAAGCTCGTCTCATCAACTGTCTCTCTGACATCTCTACCTGGATGTCTCAACATCAACTCAAACTCAACATGGCTAAAACTGAACTCCTTATCTTCCCCCCTCATCCTTCCTCTCCTTCCTCACTGTCAATAACTATTGATGGAGTCACCATCCTGCCTGTCCCCCAAGCCCGTAGCCTAGGCTTCATCTTTGACTCAGCCCTTTCTTTTAAACCCTACATTGACTCTGTTGCTAAATCCTGTCGCTTCTCCCTCCATAACATTGCTAAGATTCGCCCTTTTCTCTCTGTCTCGTCTGCCAAAACTCTTGTTCATGCTCTGGTCATCTCTCGCCTCGATTACTGTAACCTCCTTCTCACTGGCCTTCCCCGGTCTCACCTTTCTCCCCTCATCTCTGTCCAAAACTCTGCTGCCAGGGTCATCTACCTCGCCAGTCGCTTCGACCATGTGCAGCCCCTCCTCTCTTCGCTTCACTGGCTTCCCCTTCCTGAACGAATCCTGCACAAGCTCCTAGTCTTCACCTATAAAGCTCTTCACAACCTTGCTCCCCCCTACCTCTCTGCACTTATCGCCCTCCATACTCCAGCCCGTGCACTTCGCTCCTCCTCTGTCCCTTCTCTCACCCTTCCACGCCTTCCCTGCTCCCCTAAGCGCCTTCGTCCCTTCTCACTTGCTGCCCCCCATGCCTGGAACTCCCTCCCTGTCCACATCCGCCTTGCCCCCTCCCTTCATACCTTCAAATCTCTCCTTAAAACTCACCTCTTTCGCTCTGCTCTGTCTGACTCTTTATCCTGCTGAGCCACTATTCCTATACCTACGATCGGTTTACCCTTATCCTTGCAACATGGACCTGCCTGCTGTCATTCTCATCGTAACCAAGCCAAGTACGTGCACTTGAGACCTCGCATCTTCATGAATGTTAGACCCCTTGTCTCTCCCTCTGTTCCCCTTCCTAAGTCTCTCCCCCAGCTCCTGTCTCTCAGATTGTAAGCCCTAGGGGCAGGGACCGTGTCTGTTTTATTACTTTGTAAAGTGCCAGGTACACTGCTGGCGCTATATAAATGTTTGTTAATAATAATAAATAATAATAATAATGCGGCTTGTTCCTGGCTTGTAAAATTAAAAGTAAAAAACAACAACTGAGCATGCTCAGAAAGGGCATGAATGGCCCTTTCTGAGCATGCGTGGTCCTTTTCAAATATGGCACTGGCAGCCGTGGGTTTGTTTTCCTTTCAAATTTACAAGCCGGGAAATTAGAGTTACAGTTATTTATTTACTTGTCACACCCATAAGGTTACACAAAAAAGAATACAACCACACATAAAGTATAACATACACACAAAGAAATACACAAAGTAACATTCAATGGCATTCAATAAACACTAAACCAATCCTCAAAAAAAAACAACAACTAAAGCAATTTCTCCAGAGCCTTATGTCTGCATATTGCAAGGGCATGCATCAAATTAGCAGCTTTTCTCATTAAAGATTCCTGAGTGTTTTCCAGGAGATAGCTGATCTTATACTCCATATCCCAATGGCCTTTGCCTATCAGCAAAGGCTCGAGAAATTTAACTCTCACCTCAAGGGAGTGAGAGCATTTAAATAAATAGTGCAACAGATCTTCAAGCTCACCACTCCCACAGGAGCAAAGTCTTAAGTGAGTTGGAATTTGATCATATCTGCCCTCCAAAAGACTTGATGGCATTTGCTGAAAATGAACCAGCGTTAGGGCCCTTTGAATACCAAAATTAATTTTTTTGCTAAGGTATGGCTCAAAGCCATGGGACAGCTTAAATTGCCATGGGGCAATCCTAACTCTGGCCAAATCTCCCATATTAGTTTGTTTTGCAATATCATATAACTGGGACTTAGTTAGAAATTTCGCTTGATGATTAGAGCTGATTGCGAAAAACTCACGTGCATAACCAGCATGATGCAGCATTTGATGCAATTTCTTGAACGACAAAAAAAACTTGCGAGCTGGTCAATTGCTCCAAGTAGCAAAGTTTAGGGAGCCTGGAATCAGGCATAGTTTTTAACCTCAACCAATAGGAACCAATCTGAGCAGCTATCTTTGAATGCAGAGGTAGGATGCCTGTCTTGGCTTTCAATATACAAGCAGGAATTCTGCATGACACTCCTAAAACAGAGCACAAAAACTTGTTCTGAATAGAGTCTAAGCCTACCAAAGCCACACTACCTCACAGTTCCACTCCATACAATATCTGAGGGGCAAGCTTATATTCCAACAACTTAAGTGCTGGTTCTACCAGCTTTTCCCCTTGAGTTTGCCAGAATTTCAAAATTACACTGTGAGATTGGGACATTTATAATTTAACATAATCCAAATGTTTCAACCAGTGACCTTTCCCAAATATTTATATCTATCTACTTGCTCTCACAAAATGTCATCGAGCTGCCAAGTATATTTGTAAGGGTGCTTTGCAAAAACAATCATCTTATTTTATCATAATTTATAGATATATGGTTGTCCTTGCAAAATAGACCCAAAGTACAAAGAAGACATCTCATCCCAATGACTGAATTAGAGAGGAGCACCATATCGTCTGCATGAAGCAGAATTGAGATGGGCCTACCATGAATCGAAAGAAGAACAATATTGTCACCTGAAAACTTCCGAACAATATCATTAATAAAAAAATTAAAAAGAAAAGGGGCCAAAACACAACCCTGCTTAACTCCATTTGTGACAGCTATTGGCTCTGATAAATGGCCCGCTCTAGTAACCTTGACTCTGAGTTTAGTATCAGAGTACAAGATTTTCACTAGACAGGCCAACCTCAGGTCAATATTTGTTCTTA
Organism: Sphenodon punctatus; assembly: GCA_003113815.1. Taxonomy (NCBI): domain Eukaryota; kingdom Metazoa; phylum Chordata; class Lepidosauria; order Sphenodontia; family Sphenodontidae; genus Sphenodon; species Sphenodon punctatus. The sequence continues at coordinate 2,492,541 of QEPC01003844.1, read as the reverse complement.
CAAGTTTGGCCCAAACCAGATTTCTATCAATAGAGTCGAAAGCTGACTTCAAATACACAAAGGCAACAAAACACTTGCCCTTTCTGATGTTGACATATTTGTCAATCAAATGTGATTACACAAAACATTGGTCAATTGTAGAGCACCCGGCACGAAAGCCGGCTTGCTCCTCAGGGAATAGCTTACTGTCACCTGCCCATATTTCCAACCTTCCAAGTAAAAATTTAGCGTAAAGTTTTGCAATTATATTAATTAGAATTACTGGACTGTAGTTAGAAGGCAGATTCCTTCCTGTTAGGGATGGGCGAACGCAGTTCGGCAGTTCAGAGTTCGGCCTGAACTTGGCCTGTTCAGACGACCAAACTCTAACCCGAACGCGAACATACCGAACACCGAACAACGAAATGGCCGAACAGTTCGGTCAGTTCAGATCACGTTCAGGTGGCAAAAAAAAGGTTCACTGGAAGGTCAAACATGACAGGGAGGTGTCAATCACTGAGGAGCAGACTTCCAGGCACCAGG
>QEPC01003844.1:2471019-2483171 GCA_003113815.1 Sphenodon punctatus | reverse complement strand
CAGCACAGAATGAGGATATTTGGTTGACATTTCTTCTGGCCAATTGGCATCACAAACTGATCTTATACCACAGTGACATGTAAGAGAATCCCTGGTATAGGCTCATTCTCTGCATATTCTGTGTAGGCATATAAAATTGGGAACCTTTATTACATCTTTCTGATATTTGTCAGAGATGATTCTGAAAGTGTGAGATACAGCCCTGCCAAGTTTCATGTACACTGATTGGACTACAAAGATGTTACAGTCAGACAGACATTTATAAGTTAATTGCTTATACCACCAGGACCCTTTATCCAATCCTTCTGAAAGTTGGCATAGATAATAAACATGGGGATGGGTATAAGCATGCCAAATTACATCCACATTAGATGGGAGGGAAAGAAGTTACAGCCATGAATGTATATGCCAATTTTTGCAGAATAGCATAATTCAACTGCTTTTAAAATCGGATTCCTTTATCTAATCTTTCTGGAGTTTGTTACACTTAATGCTGTTCATTGGAGGTACAATCCCCCCAAGTTTCATCCAAATATATTGAAAAAGAAAGTTACAGTCAAAAATGTGTTTTACATTGAAACCAATGGAAATTGAAAATGAAAGCAAAACCGAAATTTTGATATTTTTAAAAATGAAAAAAAATATTAAATAACAAAAATGATAAACAAAAATTAATAACACATGGGTCCCTGGTGCACACCTCTAAAAGTAAGACACATCATGGATAAATGAACAGTAGCAGACGTATGTACCTCTCCCGAGTCTCTTGAACGTTTCTTGTGACTGACATTCTACAGAGGTCACACAAGAATTCCTTTATTTCACATGTGAGTGTTACACTCCTATGAGACATGCTAACATTCGCTATTCTGTCCTTTTACTGCTGCCATTTTTTCTATTTCAGTATGTAAGGTCACACAGAGACAGAGTGACTCACACAAATAATGCAGCATCAAATTCCAGTGGCCATCAGAGAATGAAATTAAATAGACACAGGATGGCAAACACCTCCTTTGGTAAACTCAGTGATCACACAGAACATTAATTTGCAATCATCAAGCATTACACACCTACACAGGACAACTGTTGATTCTTCTGTCAAAAAAAAAAGTTATTATTTACATTATAGCAGCACGCTGAGATTCTTGGGACCCCATATACAAATAAAAAGAGAAACACCAGAGAATGCCTTGTTGTTACTAAAACACAAAGCATTAATGATGATAGTATTTTGCTATGGGTTGGTATTTATTTACCACCAACATTGAGAAATCTCTGCCTTAACAGTTTACAAATGAATTATAGTTAAACATTCATAACCTTTTGTGTAAGTATCTAGAATAAAAAAATCAACATCCTGTTATCAGAATCAAACGTTATTTATAAGGGATATTTCCTTTGAAAATGAGGGTGCTGGCATGCTTGGAAGGGCATTTTATAATGTATTATAGAATCAGAGATATGCAAATAAACATTGAATCCATCTACGTATAAACCACATTTCCTTAATGGTTATGTTGACAAATGCTTAGAAAATATTTAACTTTCTAGATAGCTCCAAAGTTGATTCAGTCAGTGCTTGCTACTTTGATTGATAACATGTGTTGGTTAAAGAAATAGCCTGCTTCTGGTGGTGTTCACCTGCCCATTTGTTAGGTGGTCACCAGAAGTTCACTCCCATGGCCCACTCACCAGATCTGCAGCCCCCACTCATAGCGTAGTCTGGGAGCATGCTGACTCCACTGTGCTGGCAAATGCTGGCTAATCTGTGTGAACGTGCACCCACGTATTCGCGTCTCATCAGTTATGATGCACGCATACAGCACCACAGAGTCGCAGGTGAAAGTCTGGAGCATCTGAGAAGTGACCACTTTTCAGTAGTGGTGGTGGTGGGGCTTTGTGCAGTGGAGAAGAATGCCCGCCTGTCTGTGAGGTCCATTGTGCTAAAACTGTGAGTAGGGGCTGTGTGCGGGCTGCCTGGACCAAATGTGGAATGCAGCAGCCTATTGTCTAGTTTGTTAACAGCCTAAATCTTTGCGTGTTAACAAATAAGAGCATGCACCCAGTGGGTATTAATCTGCCCATTTGTTAGGTGGTCTCCAGATGTTCTCCCCCACTGCCCATGCACCAGACGTGCAGCCCCCACTCACAGCAGGGTTCTGGAAGATGTCAACTCTGCTGTACAGGCAAACTCTGTCTAATCTAATGCACAATATGTCCGCTTCCCATCAGTTAGATTGTGCAAAGCCTTGCGTGCATACAGCACAATAGACTTGTGGGCAAAAGCCTAGAGCATCCAAGGAGCAACCGCTTATCAGTGGTGGAGGGGGCAGGCAGCACACGGTGGGGAAGAATGTCTGCCCATATGTGAGGTTCATGGCGTTGAAATTGTGAGTGGGTGCTGGGTGGGGACTGCACAGACTGTACCCTATTGTCTCATTTGTTAATACTGTTAGATGTTGCTTTGCATAGTTTTAGAATTGTCACAGATATTAACAAACCCTACAGATATTTGTTATTATATCTAGGGACCAGAGTCTAATGCCAGCTGGGACAAGCCAATCTTACAAAATTATGCAGCCATAACAAAACCCACCAAGCGTAAGGTTCAACGTTTCCAAGAACTGTAGGAAACAGTGGTACAGCTGCTACCTCTGGATGCAATAATGAAGCTCAGCTGATGCCAGTTTGATTTAGAAGCTAATGAGAAGACATTCAACATTTTCAAGCAAGGCCATGAGGTTCCTGCTTTGCAAACATTTTAAATACATTGCTGAAGATTTCATACTTTAAAAAAAAAAGTTTAATTAAGTCTGCAATGCACCCCCATTCACCGCGCATGCACCCCCATTCACCGCACCCGCCCACGTCATGTCCTTCACACGGGCCTCTCCCACTCATGAACATGCAGATTTCTGTGTATTCGTGAGTGGGAGAGCCCTGTGTAAAAAGGGGCTTATATTGTAAGCTGCCCCGAGCTGCCTGATGGCAGAAGGGGTGGGGTATTAAATTGAAAAATATATTAAAAATAAATAAATAAATAAATAAATAAATAGGGTCTTAGTTTACTGCGTGCTGTGGAAAGGCTTGCATGTGGTGACTGGGTTCCCACAAACAGAAGTACTCACTAGTGCACAGCAGGCAGTGTGGGTGAGTCAGACTCACTCTGACATGTTCCAGTGGTTTTTTTAATGAGTCAAGGGTTTTGCCAGAGCAGCCCTAGTTGCTACAAATACCCAGCATTAATAATCAGTGGTTTAGACTGATTAGCATCCCATTTCCCTTCATTTCTAAAATGGAATTTTAATCAGATTGTAATTCCTTGAAACCTTCAATTCAGTGAGTAGTTCCCTAGCCATTAATCACTCTGAATGTTGCCCTCTATTAAGCTGCTTAAACCTAGTGCACATTACTAAGTGATAGCTTCCATTGCCTCCACTGTGTTGCTGGCATACTGCTTTTTTGACACTGGTGCCATAATATTATAGGACTCTAAAATGGTACAAGGATCCCATTGCATCGCCATATTTGTGCCTCTTCTGGATTTCTATTTTAAAAACTTGTTTACATCATGAAGTTATAACTGGGTCCTAAATTTATTCTGAAGTGAAATCACATCAATTGCTCTGATACTGACTGATACCAGTCTCTTGAAGTGTTAAAATTCTTAGGCATGACTTTTAAAACCTTTGTTATTATTGCTTGAATGTATTAAAATACCCTTTGGGTTACTTGGATGCTCTTTGGCAATTGTGATACTGAACTGTGTTTAATCAATATGCTTGCATCATCATTATGGAAAGCTAAAAGAAAAAGTGAGTTGTGTTATTTGGAGATGAAATGCTCAATGTCTGAAAACATTGCAAACTGATTTATTGTACATGCAAAAAAGTTGAATTAATAACCATCTGCTCTGCTCTATCAGGTCAATAATTCATAAACTAAGGAAGGAATGCTGCACTTTGCTGCTTAGGCAAAGAGAGTTTTTCCCTGAGCAAAGCCTTCTGGATTAGGCTCTAAATAAATTGGCCAAAATTGGTGAGCTGAGAGTTATTATTATTATTATTATTATTAGGTCATGTACCTGGTGCTGTACAGAACATAGACATAGACTCAGTCCCTGCCTGTGGCTTACAATCTAAAAGACAAAGAGGGGGAGACAGGGAGAGGGGACAGTGGGAGAGACAGGGGAGAAGACAAACAAACATTNAAAGAACACCCTTTATGCCCAGTTTGGGGGATCAGAAAGCACATTTACTGGGTCACACAGATGTGTATAAGAGACAGGGTATATACTGCTCCATTTACAGCTTTTCTGCACCATATGTAATCATTCGATTCATAAAAAACTGCACACGTTTAGCAAGGGTGGAAATAACTACAAAGATGCTGTGGAATCAGATTACATAGCACACGTTTAGATGGATCATTTCTCCATTCATTTACACCAGATTAAGATAGGGTAAATCTATTTATTTCAGTGGAATAACACTGGCATGAAACTGGTGTGACTGAGTGAAGAACAGCACTACAAGAATGCAAAACATTTGTGTTCAGAATAATACCCTGACAAAGTTGTTTTGCTTTTGTTTTCTTTGAATATATTGTGTATATATAAAAAACAAAAGTAATAAACACAGCAATACCTTTAAAATGTTGAATTATATGCAATCACCCTAAATAAGTATTTACCATCTCCATGGCCCCTCCAAGCCAGCCAAAAAATTAAAATAAAACTTTCCGTCAAGAGTATATTAATACTGAGACACAAATTGCCTAGGCTGCTATTTGGCTGGGGATCATAAGACCGTTACTATGGGTGGAATCAAATGAGGCAATAGCCCACTGGTGTCCGTATTTGGTTCATGCAGCCCTCACACAGCCCGCAGTCACATGTTTAGCATGTCCAGCCTAATAAACAGGCAGCTCCCTACCCATATTGCATGTGCTTGCGGCAGCTTTCGCCTGTAGCGCTAGCAATCTCCCACCCCACAGTTACCTCTCAGCTGAGAGGCGCACTAGAGATCTCCCTCCCCCTGCAGTCTTCTTCCCTCATAGACACCTCTCAGCTGAGTGGCAGAATAGAAATCTCCCTCCCCACAACCTTTCAGTGGAGAGATGGGAAGGGAGACTGTGGAGGGGAGGGAAATTTCTAGCGTGCTTCTCAATTGAGAGGCGGCCACAAAGGAGGTAGATTGCTACCGCTACTGTCTCTTAGGTGGCCGGGTGCACTAGGTGGGATGCTTTATGTGCTGGTGTACCTGGATGCTGGCAAGGCTTCAGGCAAACCTTATTGATGAGACACAGAAACATGGGCACCCTCTAGCTCTGATTGGGCCACACAGTGGGCCTGTGATGTCCCTGGACTCCACTGTGAGTAGTGGCTCTGTGATGACCACATGGAGGCCATGAGGCAGACACCTAATAGACAGGAACACACCTGGTGAAGGCTAATGTGGGCTATCACTGCATTTGACTCTACCTTATATGTAACTTTTGTTTTCTATATATACACAATATATTCTAAGAAAACAAAATAACTTTGTCAGGGTATTAGTCTGAACACAAATGTTTTGCATTCTTGTAGCCCAGATCTCCATCTCTTGCCATCTTTTTATTTCCAGTGGTTTTAGCTAAGAAGAGAGTGGTGTCTTTAACTCAAATTTTTTTTTGTTGGTTACAGTGGACTTATAATTTAAACCTTGCTTGTGTTGCTGTTTTGTATTTCATTTTACAGGTTGCCATTCATGTGGGGATGAATAAACAAGCTGAAAACTAAATCTAAGATACTGTGTAATCATTGACTTACACCTTTGCAAAGTGGTAGCATTTTACAGCAGCTTTGAACTCAACGTGCAGGTGCATATGACTGACTACACACAAGGCCAATGAACAATGAAATGATTACTCTGGAATTCTACCACAAGCAATAGAGAGATTTGATGTTTCAAAGGAACATCCCCTCCCCCCGGCATGTGCACACGCACGCACACACCCACACACCACTTTCAGCCCACTGAGGAGCACCCTGAAAGAGAAAAATGAGAGTTATTTTCTGGTCTCCTGACTGACATGAAAAAGCCAAGCATTTTCATCATGATCATCGCTGCTAAACCTAATTAACTTGCCTTATGTGCCAAACATAGCAGACCTGATTAAATTCTCCTGTTTTGGTGTTGAAAGATAATCCAGGGCTCTTATTCTGTTACACAGATACATACTATTTCAGGAGTGCGCCGGCTGTACAGCAGAAGGTAATTAGGTTTTGTGAATTAGAATTCCCCATATTGTGCGTGTATGTGGAAAGCAGAAATTTTTACCAACATTTGGCAGCATGCAGTGGACCCCAAAGGAGCAGAATTCTTCTCTTATTTCGAAGAATCAGGGACTGGGAAAGAAACAGTCTATTACTAAATATTAATAGACATTGATTTGGGAAAGAAGAGCTTCTATTAAAACCATATTGTTTTGAAAGAGGGAGGGAATGTAGAATAAGAAATCCTGTTTAGACAATTTTGTAACTGACAATTTTGTAACTTGCTCTGTGTGTTGGTATATGGAAAGCTGTATGATTCTGATCTCTCTGGTTTAATGTAAGTTTGCTCAGATGTAATGTGTTGTGAAGGCACAATGACCGATTCAGTTCTATTCAAAAATTCTGATCTTTTTCAGTTTGGAGCAATTTGGACCTTTTACATTGATCTTTTGATTCAAATCTTTAACATTGTGGTTTGTTCTCATTGACTTCAATGTGGAAAAATGCATGCAAAAATTCCTTTATGCGATAGGCAATATTTAACAATGGGAGGGTCAACTGACAAATGTGTTCATGACCGCTGACCACCTAACAAATGACCAGGTCAATATCAACTTGTTGACAGTTATTGTGACATTTGTTAACACCATTAAACACCAGACCATATATATATATATATATATATATATATATATATATATACACACACACACACACGTCACTGTGTCCATGGATGCAGGAAATACTCGGGTGTGGGGTGGATGTGGAGCTATCCTGGGCTATTCCTGGATAAATTGTGCACATGTGTCAGTGTGTCATTTATTAAGCTGGCACTTATGTGTTCTTGAGGCATAGAGGTGTAAAGGGCATTCCATGGAGTGTCTACTGCCTAAGTTTCTCTTTGGCCCAGCCGTCTATGTAACGTCTGCCTTAAAAGCAATGCTCCATTTCCAAAACATGTGCTTTCCATGCTCTGTATGTTATGGGATTGGTTCCACTGCTTTCTGTTCCCTAGCTACTGTATTCTACAGAGGAACGTTCAGAGGCTCACTATTGCTGCTGCCATGACTCAGACCAACAGCCAGGCAACCATGAACACCGCTACCAACAATGCTCCATCCCAGTGCAACCATCCTGACTGAGCTCGACAGCATGACATGCATTGGAGGATTGATGAAACTGAAGCCTTCATCCACCTCTGGGGTGACACGAAGGTACAGGCTAGCCTTCTTAAACACTACTGAAACCAAACCGCTTTTAAGACTCATGCATCCAAGATGCAGAACCGCACCTACCAGAGGAATGTGGAGCAATGCTAGTAGCAGGTCAAAGATCCGCATCCTGGTTACAAAGAGATCCACGACCATAACTTTACTTCAGAGTATGAAAAGCAAACATTACAGAACTTCAAACTGCTGGACTACTTCTTTGCACTGATGAACCATCATTGCAAGGAGGCTGTGCAGGACAGTCTTCACTCATGGCTCTAAGCTGGTGGCTGAAATAGCACCCCTAACTTTCATTTTTATGGGCCTGAAAACAGGAGAAACAGCTGCATGCAGTCCATGACAGAGCACAGTCCCCTCACCCTGCCATGCGAGCCAGCTCATAGCGGGTGGCTGAAATGGCACCCCGCCTTCTGTTTCTACAGGCCCAGATTGTTTCTACAGTCACATGTAGTCCATTACCACAGAGCACAGAGCCACTACCATACAAGTCAGCTCATGGTGCTACACCAGAACCTGATGCCAAAAACTTGCAGTCAATCATGACCAAGGATGGGACTGGAATGCTGACCATGTGCCCCCCTGCAAGTAGTGAGTCAGTTGTTCTTTAGCCAAGAACTGGTATACTGGTTGCAGACACTGAGGACCCAGATAACATCATCATAATTGATTCAATTCAATTCAATTCAAATTTAATTTATACCCCCGCCTCTCTCCCGTAGGACTCGAGGCGGCTTACATAATATACAGATACATATGTCATGGGCTATCCATGCAGGGACCCCAAAAACAACTAACGATGAAGCGTAGAAACATGGTGCCTCTCTACTCTTTGTGGAAGGAGGGTTTTGGGGGAAATTATTTGGGGTCGGAGGGGTGTATATGTGGGCAGTAATGGTGGATACTAGGGAGATTTGGTCCATGACCGCCTTGCAGAGAGACCTTTCAGACCTCTTAGCAAGCAGTTGTGGACAGCCATCAGGGAGTTTGGTTGCAGGCAGCGAAGGCTTCTATGCTTGGAAGCAGAGGAACAAAAGGAAGAAGAAGCCCATGTGAGGACAGATGTGGTATGGGAGGGATGCCACTTTCAATGCCTATGGAGTCACTAGAAGGAGGGAAAGAAACACAAGAGTGTGCAAAGGGGAAGAGTCTCATTTTGGGAGAGAACGCACAACACCATTGCCCAGTCAGTCCGTGCCCAGTGCAGTGTCCTGGAGCTACTTAGAGCAGCTATGAAAGGGAATCTGGAGTGGCTTTCCTAATACAGCCCTCATAGGCAGCAGATGCCCATTTCCAGTATTTGGGGACTTCCACAAATGTCACCCTGCCACCACCATCAAACCTGCATTAGCCTGCCATGGAGCCACTCCACCCCGATCCCCAAAGGCACTCCACTATCCAACTTCCTGAGCTGCCCAGTACCAGTGGTTGGGGGGCTCCATTGTCTCCTCCCTGCCTCCAACCACCAGCTAGCCCTCCATGTATGTCCCCACCGATCATGGAGGCTGTAGAGGAGAAGATCATTCCCGCTCCCCCTCTCCACAGAAGTCACCTAAAGCCTTGCATCCAGAGTCAGGAGGCAAACAAGATGACAGCAAAGTTACTAAAGTAAATAAGCCTACGAGTCAGCTATTTAATAAAACGATGTAATTAAAGTTTGTTTGTTTAGTTCAAATCAGTAGTTGTGAGACTTGTGCTTACTAAAGAGGGGCATGAGCATTGTGTGGGGGAAAGGTGAAGTGCAGGGCCTCTGAGGGGGACATGCCAAGTGGTGGCCTGGGGTGGGGGAAGGCAACATTGATAGAAGACTAAGTACCTGGGACAGGGCTAAGGAGTAAGGCATGCAAGATGGCAGCCCAGGAGGGCGGGGCAGCCCAAGGAGAAAGAAGCTATTTTCTACAAAAAAGAACACCCTTTATGCCCAGTTTGGGGGATCAGAAAGCACATTTACTGGGTCACACAGGCAGGGGGCGGTGGGTAATAAAAGGCCTCTCCATTGGTCTTGCAGATATTGTGCCAAACAGGGGCAGCTGTGCTCAGCAGAGGTGCTATCTCCAGTCGGCAACCTAGTTTCAAGGTCACAGTCCTCCAGTACATCTTGAGTAGTCTGAAGGCAAGGCTCATTCCAGACCACAGCAGGAGGCATTTAGCTGCCTGATTAAAATGTGCTGGTCTGGGGACCTTACCACAGATAGGCATTCATGAGCCATCACTTCAGTTGATATATAGGGTTCCCAAGCACAAAAGGGAGCACATGAATCCCCTTGGTCACTGCTGCATTTTGCAGTCCAAAGTCCCTGTTGCAGGTTGGCAGTGCCCGTAGTAAGTAGTTTCAGGATCAGGTTCCAAAGTCAGCAACTTAAGATGGAATTAAACTCAAAACAGTCTTTATTAAGTTTCTATACAGTTATCAATCATTTATATACAAACTGACTCACTGACTATCTAGTCTATTGCTCAGTCACAATAACCCTGAAGTCCTTCCAGGCAGGCAAACAGCCTCTGACTTGGCCCTGTCCCAGTACAATTTCAACCCAACTTGCATTCACCTGCTGGAAGTTGTTATCTCCTAAAGTTCAGGGGATTAGAGGCTTTCTCCCCCTCATGCTTCTGCCAGCCAGGCCTCTCCAGCAGTTCTTGGCCATCTCCTTCCTTTAGTCTTGGCTATCTGGATCCACTCTTCTGCTGGAGCCAGCAACAGGCTGAGCGCTACTAGCAGAGCTCCTTCACCTTGCAAGTTCAAACACAGACTAAGCTCTTTCTGAGCTGGTTCACCTTTATAGCTGGGCTGAGCTAGGCACACCCAGCGACTCCCTTTGATTGTTTGCCTCCCCAGGAAGCAGCTAGCTTCCCTTTTCTGAGTAGCTAGCTGCTTTCTGGTAGCCAGCTGTGCTCAAATAAGTTTGGTGCAGTTAATTAACATCTCACTTGCTGCTTCTCTGCTTTAGCAGACTTTAGCAGGCTGAGTCTATGCAGCTGGTTTCAGCTACTAGGCTGCAATCTGCTACAGTGCCTAGTACATATGCATCTGAAAAAGAGTGACTTTGAAAATGTGGGCATCATGGTTGTGTCCCAGCAACCCAGCTATCACATCAATGAACCAGGCCTGGTGGTCCATGACTGCCTTCAGCACCACTGAGAAGAATTCCTTGTGGTTCAGGTTGTCATCCTTGCTGGTGGGGACAGGAGGAGGTGGATGATGGCAATGTGGTTGCCACCTATGGTCCTGATCCACCAGCTGCACGAACCAGTCTGGCAGGAGGTCCACAAATCTGAGCAACAGTGACAGGGACATGAGTGGGTAAATAAGTTCAGCTTCTAAATGTATAAACAGGGCCTGCCTTATCACAGGGCGATCGGAGGGCCCCGCAATGGCCTCTATTTTCCCCAGGACAGATTGTGGGGGCACCACTCCCTCTCAGTGGGGCCCCAAACATGCCCACCTTCAGGGCACCACAGAGGTTGCCCTCAAGGTCCCCCACATTTTATCTTCACCCTGGGCCCTACAAATCCTATCCGGTCCTGTGTATAAGCCCATCTGTTCCATCTGAGACAATGGGGCTGATCCCATGCACCACACATGGTGCATGTGTGGATCCTGCATGGGAGTTGCTAGCATCTTGTGCCACGCACAGGACATGTAGTGGGAGGGGGGACTGTGATTACAGCCAATGACAGTGCTAGCAGTAGATAAATTAGAAAATGGTTGCTTTGGATAATTTTATTGGACTGTAATGTTTATCTGATTAGCATGATTAAACTTTGTTTAAAGAAACAATGGCTTGTTTGAACCAGTGGAGATTTCCATAGAGATGCCTTTGGAGAACATATTACCATAAATCTATGCCAGTTTAGATCATCATGTTTACCTGTTGAGAAATGGAGAAGCGTGGGAATATAATCAAGGTACATTGCAAGGTTACTCTTATTTGAGGAACAACACATGGTCATACACAGGATGAATAAAGAAGTGTGTGGTGACTCAACCTCCTGCTTGCTTGCTTTACAAAAATCAGGTGATGACAGCTGATCAGGCTAACCTAGACACAACTTGTGTCATGGATATACATGAAAATTCACTTAACAGCTCTGTAAGAGTCCCTTCCCTACCCTGTCCTTACTGAGACAGTCCCACTGTTTCCAGACCCAGTACTCAAACCATAATTCAATGGCCTTACAATACTTTGTAGGCAGTCTCAAGAACCAAAGCTGAGGTACAGAGAACAAATGCAGAATAAAGTCCAGAGAAACATGGTAGAAGAGTTCATGCAGGATCAGATCCAGGATTAGGTGGAGGACCCCAGTCCAAAGTCCAGCATGATACAGGATCAAGATGCAGGGTCCAGGGGCCATGACAGAGATCAGTACATGGATAAGGCAGGACAGACTGGACAGAGGAAGCAGAGTTGGTGTCAGTTGAAGTGAACTCCCTTGCCAGACACAGCATTAAACTTTCCTTTCCTGTCTTGAACAACAAAGTGGCTGTGGATGAACTTATGGTAGAGATATGGGTAGTCCACTTCAAGCTTCTTAATTCTTTCCAGGTACCAGGAACCATAACACACATAATTTACACAGTCAAACTCTCAAAACAGAAATCAGTGTATGGCTGGAGTACGCCACAAGATGGCACCTGGCCTGAAGAACACTCAAAATGGGGTATTTTCAGA
>QEPC01003844.1:2435168-2462236 GCA_003113815.1 Sphenodon punctatus | reverse complement strand
GGGGGCAGTGAGTGATGTGCAGCCACCCGTGCCACCTGGCATCACCCTGACTCCCCATCATGATGGGCAGCCATGGCTGGGTGCCATGGCAACCTACCACACAGGGAGAAGTTGGGACTGGGAACAGATGCTCCTGTATGGTTCCACCCAGTTCGGCCCATCTGAATGCCTTCTGGGCCCAGACTGTGGGCCTGCTTTCATCCGAGACCACAGTCCACTCTCAGTCACCACCCCAGGTGGGGTTTGTTCCAGACCCACATCTGGTGGACCCAGAACAAATGTACAGACATGATGCTGGTCTGGTCGGATCGAAGCAGGCCTAATCAGGCCAGCATCATGTGGATTAACACCCATGGGACAGGCTGGAGAAGCTATCAGACTTTAGCCTTATTCCTCCCTATGCAGTGGTTTGTGTGCTCAGGGCCCTCCAGATGTTTTCTCCATGGGGCAAACAACTGGCTGCTCTGTGACGCGTCCTCAGAAGCTCCAAGGATGGGTTGCGGAGCAGCCTTATCCCACCGAGGGTAAGGCTTCCCAAGGTGGGACAACTTGTGTGGCTGGGCTGTGCAGCCCTGCCTCAGGTGGGGTCTGTGGGTTGGCCCATGATTCCCCCTGTCTAACAGCTGATTGTGGGGAGCAGACCTTGGGAAAAGTGTTCCCCCTTTTCCCAAGTCCCCTCCTCCGATCAGCTGTTTTTTGGGTGGATCCAGGGAGCAGAGCCTGGGAAGAGCATGTGCCTCCTCCCCAGGCTACCCCTTCCCCTGATTCACCCAACAAAAAGCTACTCAGGGGAGGAGGAGCCCAGAGGAACACAAGCATGCCCCTCTGGGGCCCCTCCCCTGATCAGCTGTTAGGCAGGGAAAGGAACATGCAAACTCTTCCACCACCCCCAACAGATGCCTAGCTGCACGGGCCCGATCCTGCACTGTGGCAACAGTCAGAGCCACCCACCCAACCAGCTCTGTGGTCCACCTATGGTGTGCAACAGCTGCTGATGGCCACAGGGGAGTAGACTGTGTGGCCAGCTCTCTCCGTGGGACCAAATTGTGGCCGCAGCAATTGCCTGCCATGGGGCCACGTGGGGACTGGGCTCCTTCAGCTTGTGTGGCTACACCCACTGTTCTATTGACCTTGATAAAGCAGTGTTAATTCATACCAGCTGCTGAGTAGAACCTTCATCTTTTATTTTATTTTTTATGTGCCAAGCTAATTTAGTTGTTTCTCAAAACGTCTTTATTGAATATGATTTCTGAATACATTGTCTTGAAAACTCACCTGTACCAATTTGTTTGAAACACCACAAAACACATCAAAGTTAGAAATCCATCTGCTGCTTCCATTTTCAGTTACTTTTTAAAAATTACATTTACAACATAACAGGAATGAGTAACCTCTAGATATTCATTTTTAAAAAATATCTATATTGAATTAAAAATTTATGTGATCAAATCCTGAACGCTAAGGATGTGCAGAAGGAACCTCATTCATTTTCATTTAAAAAAAAATCTCCACTCGTTTTTCAATTAAAAACTCATTTATTTCCTATTGAAATCAATGGGAATCACATGTCAGGGCTTGCCTGCCCTTAAATAGCAGTTGTATTATGCTTCTATGACATTTCCCCTGCCCCCAGACTTGCACAGACTACTCCAGGGTGGCAGAAATATCAGAAATGGACTGGGAGGGCCTCAGCTTGCAGAGAGTACCCCAGGGATACCTCCAGGGGTACTATTTCTCTCACCTTAGAGAGAGAAACAGAACTCAGGACCATCAAGAGGTGGGCAGAGGAGCAACAGGTAGACACTGACTTTGGCATAGGTAACCCAAAGTGTGGCAGGACAACAACTTGCAGAGATCATCCCAGGAGGCAGCATTGGCAGCCCAAAGTATGACAGGGCATCAATTTGCAGAGATCAACGTGGGGGCAGGGGGGCAGGACATATGAGAGAGGCTGCACCCAGTGTTGAGTTACCCCAACTAAAGATTTGACAGTGAAGCTACCAACCATCCCTAGAGCAATTTCTGAAAGTTGGCACCCTGTAACATCTGAGGTGCGGCCAACTGCCCAGTGCCCACCAGCCATTTTCTCTACCTCATATGGTGCCAGGCCACCATGGGCCACTCTCTGCAAGTTGAAACCTTCGACTTGTGATAGCTGGGATTGTGCCAAGCTGAATGTGGGAGGCACAGGGCACCGTACCAACATGCTCCTAAAGCCTGTTTGCCTCAGTGAGAGAGAGACACCAGCCGTCCCATCATGAGATAGGTGGAATTCCACCTTGTGTCCATATCTTGCATGAGGTAGTGCTTCTGCATGCTCCGCTCCACCTACTTCTCCAACAGGAAGTGTTGAACCCTTCATGGTCCAACTGAAGTACCTCATGATCATCCTGCCCATCTCTATCACGTCATGAAGGTGACTGCCAACTCCCTTCTTCCCCAGGCCCAGGGCATCCCTGCCTGCCAGGTGAAGTGTGTGGGAAAAACAGATAATGCCCACAAAGTTGCCCTTTCACACAGCCTTCTGCATGTTGGGCCCATTGTCTGACATCATGTAGCCCTTGGTGAAAGGTGCACTTCCATTTAGCAAAAGCTACCTTTCCACCATGGTATTCAGTGCCTCCAGGATGTTGGTAGTGGTATGGCTCTTGTCCAGGACCTGGTCATAAAGCATAGCCCGTCTATACCCTGCCCCCTGATTGCTGCCACCTACTGCTCTCTCCTTCTGCACCTGCCACTAGTGTACAGTCAGGGAGTGGTAGGTGTGCTGTGCATTCTGGCTGCTCCAGATGTTTGTGGTGAAGTGAACAGTACAGGGACGGCATCACCTTCCTGCTAAAGGTGGTATGGGAGGGTTTTTGGCAGTGGGGTGCAAGCAGTGGCATCAGCTGCCTGAACACCTCATTCTGCACTATGGAGAAGGGCTGCTGGTCATCCAGCACAATCATCTCACCCACCCACCTAGTGATCCGTATTGCCGCTGGATGATGCCACTGCCCCAGCCCAGTTACTCCATGGTGGCCTGGCGCTGCTGCTACTACACATGGGGGGTTGAGATGGGACCTGCTCTGCAGTGCCTCTTCTCTCTCATTCCCCTTCCCTTTGCCCTTGCCCTTAGCAGAGGAGGAGAGTCTTCCCACAGGAGCAGGCAAGCCACTCAACCTGACTTTGCCTGTCTGATCTTTCTCAGCAGAGCTTGACAGTGGGATTGCATATGCCAGATCATGATATAGTTCATGAGGTGTACCCAAGCCTTGCCATGACTAATCTTCTTTCTGCAGTGAATGCGCTCCGCCAGTCAGGGGATCCTCAGTTGGAAGCAAACCCACACATTCAACTTGTGGGGCGCGTGGGGACTGCGAGCTTCATCTCCAAGGAGAAGGAGGAGGATCAGGAGACCAACATGGCTTAGGAGAACCAGCATGAGTATAATCCTTATTCTCCTCACTCCAGAGATCCTCCACCGAAGGCCTGCAGGAGATCCTGCTGCTGCTGCTGCTGCTGCTGCTACAGCAAGCTTGGGGGTCCCGGTGAACAGGGGAGTCTGCCCTGTTGCTATCAGTCAATGAGGGGGAAAAGAAAGGGCTGCTTTGGTGTTGCCAGTAGGAGAGATGTGCCCAAACTCCCCCTGGAGGGTGCTAACTGCCCAACCGGAGTGGTGGACCACCCAGCACCCTCACTAGCACCAACATCAATGCTGCCAGTACTACCACTACCTGGCACTGTGGGTTTGAAAAGGGTGACTCCAGTGCCATTACTAGTGGAAAGCTGAGGGTGCTGCTCAAGCTCCTTGCCTCCATCACCTGCCATCAATTTAAACTGTGCAGAAAACCTCTTCCCCTGATAGTGAGCACTGCTGCTGCATCAGGAATGCAGTGCATTTTATCTTGGTCAGTGAACTGCCAAGAGAACCAGATCCTCCTCGCTCACACCCTCTTCCCCAGCCTGAGGGGGCAGCTGCCCCTGCCTTGGCTTCCCCATGACCAGAAATGACTCCCCTTCCCTTTCTCATATTCAGAAACTGATAGTGGTGCAGCTAGGCTGCACTAGGAGTGAGGCTGAACACAACACAGTGAGCAGCACGCACACACTGAAGCACAAAGTCTGCGAGACTTTCAATACCAGCCAGAGCCACAGAGAACTAGCCACAGAAAAAGGGCTGCACAGTTTGTCAGAAGCTTATGTAGGCTCCCCATGCCTTCCCCACAACCCCCTGATTGGTACCGGCAAGTTGAAAGCATGTTCAAGTTCAAGACCTATCGCAGGGATTCTCTGATATCTATTACAGTGGTAAGAGATGTGCTTGCCTCGTCAATTGACCAGTGGAGATGTCAATCATGTCTCCTCAGTCTGTGCTGTCTGCTCCTCCCTCCCTCTGCATTGTTGTTCACAGATTGTACAGCCTGCTAGCACTGCAGCAGGCTTACAGAAAAAGGAGAACAAAAAAAATCTCAAATTTCTGTTTTTCATTTTTTCTTTTTTGTTATCTAAATAATAAAACCAAATTGCACATTCCTACTTCATGCTCTGTAACACTGAAATAGCTTGGGGAGCTCTCAGCTAAGACACTCACTGCCATAGGCAATCAGTAACTGNATAAACTTGAAAATGTAGGGGATAAAAAGTGATTTCCATGTTAAACAGGATGGGAGGGGAGGGGGAGAAGAGTTTTAATAAGACTGTATACTACATTCTTTTAAAGTCATGTTTAGTAATGATTGAACTTTGCATGCTTCCCATTTGAGTCCCTTGGTCCCTTGTTTGTGTTCTGTTAGTCTGCTCTGCTGACAAGAATACTTACTGTTACTACATACTCTTCTACGTAAATGCCAAGGGGAGAAAGGGTGACTTGAAAGGTTATGTAAACTTGGTCAAGTCAGCACAAGTTCTAGTTGGTAAGAGCTGAGACCTGTTATAAACCAGCAGACAATAAGAGGATTTAAAGGTATGCCAAGTGTGAGAAGCTGGAAGTCATGTGGTTTCATTTTTATTCCTTTGAATCTTAATGATTTTAAAAATTAAAAACTGGTAATAAAGGACGAGAGACGTACTACAAGCAATTTCTGGCCTACATTGCATAAGGTAGTTCTTTTCTAAACTGATTGAGCATAGAAATGCCTCTGATTCCAAGTTTAATAGTTGTCCCCACTCCTCCATGTTAACCTTTTATCCTTTAGGGGGCCTCTTGGACTCTCTTAGAGTAAAAACAAATTATTTGATAATATCAGGATTCAATAAAAAGGTGATGAAATAAATGGAGAAGACGTTCAGTGAACCCCTCTGAAAACATGTCATAGTCACTGCTTTTCCAACCTCAAATTATTTTCTTTCTTTCATTCTCTCTTTTCTCCTGAGCTTGAAAAACACTGAAAGACAATGGAGCACTTCAATGCTACTTCCTATGTGTAGGTAAACCGATGGACCACTTTGAGTACTACGTACAGAAGGAGAGTCCTACTGTTGTTTATACAGTCATTTTCCAGCAGGCCAATCATGAATTTTATTTAATTTAAATTTATTATCCCACTCCATCTGGAGGAATCAGGATGCATTACAACACGTATAACCCTAAAAAGACATCAATGAAATTAATTAAAATCCCAGTATTTCAACCTATCCCTGTCTAGGGATATGTAGAAGGCACATCATTTGTTTTCATTTTTGTTTTCATTTTCATTTAAAAAACCCACCTTGTTTTCAGCGCTTCTTTTGTAAANGTGCTTGCCTCGTCAATTGACCAGTGGAGATGTCAATCATGTCTCCTCAGTCTGTGCTGTCTGCTCCTCCCTCCCTCTGCATTGTTGTTCACAGATTGTACAGCCTGCTAGCACTGCAGCAGGCTTACAGAAAAAGGAGAACAAAAAAAATCTCAAATTTCTGTTTTTCATTTTTTCTTTTTTGTTATCTAAATAATAAAACCAAATTGCACATTCCTACTTCATGCTCTGTAACACTGAAATAGCTTGGGGAGCTCTCAGCTAAGACACTCACTGCCATAGGCAATCAGTAACTGGATAGTGTGTGGGGGGGGGATGCACAGGAGTGGGGGAGATGGGCATGAGTGAGTTCTATAGGACTTACAAAAATCTGGGAGGGCATGCGCCTCCATGCCCCTCCACAAGTCACCTATGGTCATTGCAGTCTACAGGCTGACATATGTGTGTGCATGCTCATGAATTACTCATCTATATGCCATACCGATAACAGTCAATGGAGAGACTCTGTTTAAGGATTCTGGGCCTTGCTTTCACTTATAGGCATGAATTTGGGAATCACCATTGATTGCAATGTAGTGACATCCACATAGTCTTTGTGGCCTCTGCTTGTTATAACAGCAATAAAGAAAAGTGTGACATATACATAATAGACAGTCTGATCCCCTCACAGTTTCAGCCTTGCTTCTTATCACCAAGTAAAATCTTTGTCTAACAAGATGAAGGTAAAGCGTTAGTGTCACTGCACATGGAACTGGCTCAGTAATTCATGTAGACTGCTGTGATTAAAGAGCAAATCTGAGTACAACAGTGCAGGAATAGAGGAAAAGAGGTTCGGAATATCTGAACGAAGGAGTGCAGCCATCAGAATTACTCTTGTATTCACTCTTGACTGTGAAAGCTACAGAGAAGCTACAATTTTTTTTCCTTTGAGATTTGTGTAGCATACTGTAAAAAGGACACATTCACCACAGCATATCTAGTGGAAACAGCCAGAAGAAATACATCAGATTTCAGCATCCAGTGGTGCCTTTTCCAGAGGGGCTAATGGGGCAGAGCCCCACCAGCAAATCCTGCCCTTCTGGGACCTCCTTTCCCCATCAACACAGATCCACAGCAGGGAGATGGTACGCTGCTGCCTAAGAACTCTGACAGAGCTGGATCCAAATTAGCTTCAAGCAGCTGTGACCCCTGCTCTCACCACAGGCTGCTATGCCCTTGCCGTGGTGAGAGTGGAGGGACAAGAGATCACTCTGCCCTACTCTGTCTCTACCCACAGAACAGGAAGCTTTGTCCAAGGAGCTCTGAGCAGATGTAGCATGGCCCTTGCTCCCAGGGCCATTTGAATTTTAGATATCATGGCGTATCTGAGTTATCTTGTTGAGGAATCCTGTTGAAAGTTGTCAGAGATTCTGTTAGTTAACCCTGGTAGTAGAATTGAACATTACAACTTATTTATTAGGGATCTGTAAAGTATCTTAACTAAAGCAGGATCTAACCAGGAGAGGAAGTTGTGGCATAAAGAACTATTAGAGAAACTGAGACGATGGAGTGGGAATAAGGGAGATATAGATCAGAGATGGATTAAAATGGCCAAGCATGTTTACAGGCAGAAATTAGCCTGTAAAAAGAAGGAAGATCAGGACTATAGCTGGGAAAAGCTTATTAATGCAGTACAACAGAAAGATTCTAGGATGTTTTGGTACCTGGTTTCTGGACGATCTAATTACAAGAATGTAGATGCTGATGCATATCTAGATGTAGACC
The DNA here is from genome assembly GCA_003113815.1 of Sphenodon punctatus. NCBI lineage: Eukaryota > Metazoa > Chordata > Lepidosauria > Sphenodontia > Sphenodontidae > Sphenodon > Sphenodon punctatus. The sequence continues at coordinate 2,454,755 of QEPC01003844.1, read as the reverse complement.
GTTGGGTTGCTTATTATACTAGTAAATTCAGGAAAGAAATGGAAGAGGAGCCAGATGTGCAGCCAGAGAAGTCCCTTATTGGGGGGAAGAGTTCAATTCCATTGGAACATTATTTGATATCCACAAAGGAATTGGTAGATATCTTTGCAAGCATAAAGGAAGGAAGGCGGCAGGCCCAGCTTGGGTTTCCCCAGAGGCCATTAAAGAACTGCCAGATTGCTGGATTCCAATTCTGGAGGGGTTTATAAATGATATCATTCTCTTAAATATTTTCCCTGAAAACTGGAAACTGAATACTATTGTCCCTATTTTTAAGAAGTGTGATCAATCTAACCTGGACTGTTACAGGCCTATCAGGCTGATCAGTATTCCAACAAAAATTTATGGCTGCCATTTGCTTAATCATGTATTGAAATGGGCGGAAGGGAATGATATTTTTGGAGAAGAGCAGGCAGGTTTCCATTCTGGATACTCTTGCATAGATCAATGCTTCTCTTTGTATTAAATTTTGGATAAGTAATAAAGTATTTGAGGAAGAAGTTGAGAATTTACGCTGTCTTCATTGATCTTAAAGTGGCTTTTGAATAGATCCAAATTGTGGGGGAAGTTGGGAGCCATGGATATGGACCCAAATCTGATTAAATTAATTGCAGAATATTATAAAGATACCATGGCTTGTGCTAAATTTGGGACCAAAGGAGAGCTTTCCCCTAGTATACCTACGCTAAAAGGAGTTAGGCAAGGATGTGTTCCAGCTCCGGTGCTTTTCAATCTGTTCCTAAATGATTTATGGCTACATTTAGAAAGAGTGGATTGGCATTGCCCGAAGTTGCTAAACAGTGTAACATCGTGCTTACTGTGTGCGGATGATGTGCTGCTTCTATCTTTTTCAAAAATAGGATTGCAAGTCTGTTAGATAATTTCAGTTCCTATTGCTGTATACATATGTTGACTATTAATGTGAATAAAACTAAAATTGTGACCTTTGGTACTTGGAAGAAGAACTGATGGCTTATTGATAAACGCCCATTGGAGGTGGTAAATAGTTTATCTCATCTTGGCCTTATAGGGGCTGGGCAGTCTGGGAAGAAAGGCTTGCTGCAGGTTCCTGGGACCCTTCCACCTGGGCTAATTCATTTGCCCCTCCCCCCAGGTAACAATTAAAGGAGAAAGGGCTGTTGCCCCGGGGGACGTGGCTGGGCTGGGCGGTCTGGGAAGGAAGGCTTGCTGCAGGTTCCTGGGACCCTCCCAACTGGGCTAATTCATTTGCCCCTCCCCCCCAGGTAACAACGAAAGGAGAAAGGGCTGTTGCCCAGGGGGGTAGCGCCCTCTGGGTGGTGGCCAAAGGGCGCTGCCAAAGGGTAAAGGACCATTGGCATGCCGTTAGCAGGCATGGCCAACCCTCTTTGATTGCCAACGACCATCCCTGTGGCTCACCTGGAGTCTCCTGCCACTGCCATCTACTGCTGCAGGAGCTGGGGTTGCTGCCACCTCTGCTGCCGCTCCGGAACCCCAGACCTGGCCTTAGTGAGGAGCCGTGCTGCCCAGCCCCCCCAACTTCAGGGTGCGAGGCAGTGGTCAAAGGCAGCAACAAAGAAGAGAAGGTTGGTGGTGACTGGGCTGGTGGCAGCGGATTCTGGAGAAGCATGCAGAGTTGGGGGGGGTGGAAGCTGATGATGGAATTGGGAACAGGTTGCACCCACCTTCCCCTCTTAGAGACTATGCATGAGGGGTTATGGTGTTCTACTCCCTCATGGATGGACTTGATAGGGGACATGCTTTGTTCACCCCCCCGCCGAGGTTGCTGCAGCTGGGAACAGTTGTGATTGTCCCCGCCCCCCTTCATTTGAGTATTTTTTTTGGGGGTTGTCTATGCCTCTCGCTGGGAACTCCGTGCAACAGGCTGGAGGATAATCCCTGTCTTTGGACATGTGGGGCAGGTTATCATCAGTGTCTTCCCTCCCCAGAAGGGGGCGGGGCTGGAGGATCCTGGCCTATAGGTCACTCCCTAAAGTGCAGGGAACAGCTGATGGCCGTGCCGGTGGCCCGTGCTGAAGTGGCCCTTGCCAAAGGGGCACTTCCAAAGGGGCTTGCCCTCTGGCTGGGTCCAACTGTTGGGGCCAGAAGATGGAGCTCTTGTGATAAGTAGTGGGGTGGAGGGGAAGGTTATATATTTTGTGCTTGAGATGGGACTCTCCCTCCTGGTGAGAGCAGGAGGGTTGAGAGTGGGTTTCCCCCTGGTGGCAGCAGGGTGGAGATGAGTATGTAGTTTGGGACTGCACCTCTGGACTACCTGTGTGTATGTACAAGAGGATTGTAGGAGTGATGGCTGATATATTTAGTATTGTTTGTGAAGGCATTGATGTACTGTATTATTATACTGTTGTGATGGGAGTTGGTTAATGTTGTAATTATGATGGTGATGTGATGATGTATGATTATATATTATGCTTATTATGGATGTATTTTTGCTGATTTATGTGAGCTGCCTCGAGCCGTTTTGAACGGGAGATTGTGGGATATAAATTAAAAATGGAATGGAAATGGAATATTTACCAGAACCCTTAGTTGGGCAATTCATGCCCAGAAAAGAGTAAACAAGGCTGCCCAAGCAATAGGAGGGATAATGGCCTTTTTAAATAAATTCCAGAGGAGACCTTGGTCAAAAGCCTTGGAGGCAGGGAGATTGAAAACAGAGGTGATTCTGCTCTACGGTGCAGAAATTTGGGGACTAGACAAATCTACAAGAGCTATAGTTGGGAATAGGGATGTGCAAAGAGAACCGAGTTCGGAAATTCGGTTCGGTTCGAAAATCAAGTTTGGTTTGAAAGTTTGGTTTGGTCGACCGAACTATTTGAGTTCGATCAAATTCTGAACTTCCGAACCACGATCACACATCCCTCGTTGGGAAAGCTCAGAACACCAGCACCTACGCTCAGACTAGAGACAGGTGAATCAATATTCAAACTATGCTAAAATGCATGCGATCCATTATTGGATTAAGATATGGGGACTTTCACTAATGAGATTACCCAAACAAGTTTTGCTGGATGCAATGGGAGAAGAAATGATTTCTTTTTCCTGGGTAAATAAAATAAGAAAGGAACTTTACCAGGTTGGTTTAGGGGATAGATGGATTCAGGGAGATCTACTTCTCCTGCCCAAAGATAAATCAATCATATTGCAAAGATTGACTGACATTTCGAGACAGCAAGACATGACAGTAATAGGATCACTGAAGTACCCTATGGGTGATTTCAGACGTAACGGGGCCCGTTGGCCCCGTACCAAAATCACCCTATTCATTCCCCGCCGGGGTCACCCCGTCATGCTGCAACAGACGTGCCGGGGGGATCCCGGTGGGGAATCTGGGAGGGGGCAGGGCCACATGGTGCAACGTGTGGCCGCATGGCCCCGCCCCCTCCACGCTCCTGCCGCCCGCCCTCTGGGGAGACGGGTGGGCGGCGGGGCCAATGAGGCCGCCGCGTCGGGCCGGATTCGCCATGGCCCTGAGTCCCGCCAGTGATCCCGGACCGTGGCGCCCGACCAGACGTGACGCTGGGGTTCACCCCGGCATGGGATTGCATTCGACACGCGGCGGCCTCTGGTCCCCCTGCTTCGGCTGCTCACGTGTCGAATGCAATCCCCAGCCATGGTAACATCTGGGGGGAAACATCTGTTTCCCCCAACAGATGTGACGCTATCACAGCCACCACGCGGAATTGAGCGTGGTTCACTGTGATATCGTCACGTCTGAAATCACCCTATGTTATAACGATACATAAAGATGGATTAGGAGCAGGCTCCATATTTGGGTTTAATAAGGTTTTCAAAGCACAGAAAATTAATTACCAGACTTTGCCTCTAGTAAATTGAGATGGAAGTCCAGGAGGGGTGGTGGGCAGGCATACCATATGTACAGACAGCATGTTCATGCTCATTTAAGGAGATTGAGGATATTCCCCATGCCCTCTGGACATGGCCTCTATATAATGATCAGAGGTAGAGATATTTAGTCCCACTGAAGGAATCTATTGGGCATGTGGACAGGTCTCAAAGGACCATCTGGGTCTTGCAAAATGGGTCCCCGTAGATTTTAAGTGCCTTAGCTGCCTATATTAATCGGGCACAGAAACTCAGGAAGAAAAGAAATTGTATTGGTGACAGAAGTGTGGTTATTAATTATTAGTTTCCCCTGATTTTATGATTATTTGCCGTTTATGTGAATTGCGTCCAGTAGAAAGATCAGGGGCCAAGCTCTGCCACGGTCAACCCTCAGAAGAGCAAGGCACTATTTTGATTTTTTTCATTTAATTTGGGTCTAACTACAAGCACAGGTCAAGCTCTGCTAAAGAAATCCCCGAAAAGAGCAAGGCACCACTCTGCTAGTATGAGATGAAGAGCTAAACTCTTTAACAGCAAACCCCAAGAAGTTTTGTCATGGCCAATTTGTTAATGTAATGCTAAGATGATAATTACTGATTACATGGAATATATTTATACTGGTTTTTGTATCAACAAATTATACCATTATTTCGTATTATAGTACTGATATATGTTAAAATATGGAGATGTGTTTTTACTGGTTTTATTGTCTTTCGGCCTGTGGCCGTAAATAAACAACCTAACTAGCAAACAATCCTAGATTTCTGGCAGAGTCAGCAGCATGTCTGGAATAGAGGGAACAGGTTTCCTTTTGAAGGGGGAGAAGAGTAGGGGAGGAGGGGTGGGCAAAACGGAGTTGTAAGAGGTTGGTGTGTATGTGGGGTGGAGGTGGGGAGGGAGTGTGCGAGCGTAGACATTGATTTGGGATATACTGTCCCCCTCCTTTCACTTCCCCAGGCCCACCAAAATCTTTAAGCACCAGTTGCCACTGGCGGTGTCTCTGTGAGCCTGTGCTGTTGCCAAGCAGATTATGGTCTGTAATCTGTAGGCACTGAACTGTATTTGAATTATGAGGAACCTCTCTCTTGCTTTTGTTTCAGCCCCTGGGAGTTGGGATGTTTCCGGCCTGCTAATGTCACAGCATGACCTGTTAATAACCTGTGAAAGAGTTTCTCCAATCAGAGTCCTCCCTCTTCCCTGAGGACCGAGCAGCTGCAGTCACATGGATCAAATGCCTTGCTTGTATGCGGTTCATTGAGAAAAATTCAAGCATGTGGCCTTAGGTTCCCCTGATGGCTGTCTGTGGATGATGATTTTTACCATCTGTTCTGGCTGCCTGCAGCTCCCGGAAACACTGAGGTGTATGCTTCTTCTGGCCATCCACAAGCTGTGTAATGAAACCTCAGCTGCTTTCCAACTGTCTGTGATTTCACATGCTTTTGAATTGTCTTTCTCTGCAAAGGCGGCGGGGGGAGGGAGGGGGCTTTTGCTTAACCCTTTAATCTAAACCACTCTGCAGAATATACATGATGATAAGGAACAAAGTAACAGAATTGTTATCAATTGCATCATTACAGCAACTGCTTTGTGAGTTGTATTTTTCTTGATCATATATTTCTTAACCAAAAAACCCCCAAACCTTACAGTTTTAAAAAAACATTTAAAGGTAGGTTAATTTGTAAACAAAATGTACCTTTCTTAAGAACAAATAAACAAACAAAACAAAACTAATTTTAACAACAATAAATCCTATTACTACAGCACTATACTAAAACATACCCCCCCACCCCCTGCAAAAGCATGGAAATTAATCACACTTCATTCTCTTATTTATTTCAATGACTCTGCTGAACCAGAAACTGAATTTATAATTTAAATTCACCAACTCACCACCTCAGGATCTACATTATGACAGTGCCTTAATCTCGGTCCTTCTATCCAGAACAGGTTCAATGTAATTGTATTATTATACATTTATGTCATTATTTCATTTAACTTGGTTTAATTTTTGCAGTAGTTGTATAATCTCAAATTCTAATATGTACCTGAAAAAATATAGATTAAGGCAGTGCCATAATATTGATGCTGAGGTGGTGAGTTGATGAATTTGAATTATTAATTAAAATTTGGGCTCAGCAGAGTCACTGGAATAAATTAGAGAATGAAGTGTAATTAATTCCCATACTTTGGGGGGTTTAAGTTTTGTTAGAGTGGATGTTGTTAAATTGTTTTTATTGTTGTTTTTTAAAGAAAGTTAAGTTTTGTTTACAAATTAGTCACCCTTTAATATTTTTTAAAAACCATAAAGCTGTTTGTTGTTGTTTTTTGGTTAAGAAATTTTTCTATGTCTGCATGTGTGTGTGTTTCTATGTGTGTCTATTTCTGTCTGTTTTTGTGTGTGGAAAAGAGTATCTTGTTTACAATAAATAAATTATGGGACCCAAAGGCACTTTCCCTGCAATATCCCACTATAAATCCCAAAGCAGGGTGGTTGTTGTCCCCCCAAGCCCCCAGATCGACACTCTGCACACAGCTATTTATGTATATAAATAAAGTCTAACGGAGCAAGCTGCATTCTCCTGTATCCTCCCTTCCTAGCCCCTCTACAACACAAAAACACCAGAGAAGCAGCAGCACTACCACCAGCCAAGATCCCTGCGGCTGATCTTCATTTACCACCAGGGCTGGGGTTCACCAGCTCTTTCAGGGCATTCATAGGAGTTCAGGGGTTGGGGAGCTCTCTGTGGGCTCCTGGTTCTGGGACGCACCAGTGCGAAGAAGGAATCTCAGAATTTAAAGTTGTGAGACTCCTTCGTTCAACAGGACACCCCAGCTGAACTTGCCTCCACTGAAGTCACCTTGAACATGGCAGGGGAAGGTGAGCTGGGGTGGGTGGGGGCAACGGCACAGCTGCTGCTGAGAGCTAGAGGTGGCAAGGAGTGGTGTGGTGGATCTTCCCATTTAAACCTATCGTGTTTAAAGGACCAGCGGTACTTTCCTCCCCCAGCTTCTCCTCTCAGCCAGCAGAAAGGGGGGAGGGAGAAGTCAAGCTAGAGCCATCACAAAGCAGGGGTGTTGTCCAAGGGTTTGGGGGCAGGGCTGGACAGTTCCTCCTGGAATAAGCACAGGATTGCACCTAAACGCCCCCTCCCAACACACACACTATGCAGACTTGGAGCTCTCTGGCCCCCGTGTCAACCCTGTTAACCCACTCTGATCACTCGTCTCTACTCCAAAGCCCTCCACCAGGCACAAAGATCCCCCTGCCTCTCTCCCAGACCTAACCTCATTCCTCTTTGTTCCAGGAGGTGCCGTCAGAGGATTCATGCTGCACACCCAGTACAGAGGGCAACTAGCACCCCGAGTGAGCCACAGAGGGGGTCCTCAGCTCCTTACATGTCTGTCAGCCCACTCTCACCCCAACTCTCCCCACCAGGCACATCCTGTGGGCACTGAGGACAGATGGAGTGGCCAGAGTTCCCTCTGCTTCCCTATCCGTCCCCCTGAAAAAGATGGAGCAGCCGGCTGCGGGAAGTGCTCAGACCTGGAGAGGCCACTGAGGGCTTTGCTGAGGATTTGTACATGCCCCAGTGAAAAAATCTCTCTGGTGACCCCAGACCAGGGGATCTGTGGTGCCATCTCCAAGTAATCCCCATCAGCAGATCCCCCAGGGAACCTAGTAAGAGAGACGTGTGTGTGTGTGAGTGAGATAATGTGTGTGTACGTGTGTGATTGAGAAGAGAGACTATGAGTGTGTGAGAGTGAATGTGTTTGAGTGAATGTGAGTGAAGGAGGAAGTTTGGGTTGTCTCTTCCCTGTAGTTTGCTAGGCCAATGAGGGGGGATGTAGTGAGTCACCTCAGTGCAGTAAGGCTCTGCCCTGTGCCCTCCTCGCAGGGCGAGGGTAGAGCCACAGCCTCCCTCATCTCCATCCACAGGTGAAAGTTGGGGTGGCTGCTGAGTCCCGGCCTAAGCCCCTCTCGTGGGTGCTGAACTGACACCATTCATTGCGTCTTCCCTGACTAGTGGAAAGGGGTGTCTTCTGAAAGACTGAACGACCCCCTCACGTCCCGACAGACATCACAATCTTTTTTGAAAGCTCTCCCTCAGCTTGATGTAGCTTTGATCCCCAGCTGGTGTCATTCTGCACTGCCCCAATATATTGAACGCAAACAGTGTAACTTGTCTTTAGGTTCTCTCTTGCTATTAGCAGCCTGCTTCCAAATCTGCTGCTGCTTTGAGGTTTGTAACTTTGCCTTGTTTGTGTGGGGAGCTAGATCGCAGTTTGATCCTTCCCCCAAACACACACACATTCATCATCTATCCCTGCTTGTGCACTGAGAGAAGGCAATGAAATGGAAACCCTGCTGAGAGAGGTTGTAAAGTCTACAAACTGAAAATATCTCAAGAAGCCCCGAGCCCCGGATCTGGCCAAAGGAATTAGTTGTGGAGCCTGTACCCAGTGAGAGAGAGAGATGGATGTCCCCACAGCAGCAGGGCATGCTTGGATCAGGCAATTTCCCCTTGGATAAGTCACCCATTAGGTAGGTTCTCTCCCTCTCCACAATGGCCTGCTGCACCCTCCCCTCTGATCCGGTTGACATATTCACACGGGAGGAGTAGGAGTGCTGTAGCATTACAGTTTTTGACACCACCTTTTAAATAACTTGGCTCTGTCCCCCTCTACTTGACCTGTCAAAACCAGTCAGTGGACTAACCACACAATTGGTCTGAAAGTGTCAAAGAGTCAATCAAGTAAGCTGCAAGCCCCGCTGCAACCTACAACACATCCATACAATCTTGCTGTGAGGATATCACAGGGGCGGGACTCTCTCTGATGGAGGATGCTGGAGCAGAGACAAGAGACAAATTCTTCTATTTTTAAAAGAGAGAGTGAGTGGGAAGGGAGGGGAGGGAAAGATCAAAAAGAAGAAGGAGAAGGCGGGCCTACCTTTGTGATAAAGACACCCTGGTTGCACTTTTGAGGGGGAGGGAATGAAACAGAAGCAGAGATTTCACTCCTGTGTTTTTCTGCTGCTGCAAGGAGCACTTAGGACAGAGAGCTCTCCCCCCCCCCCTCCCCAACCCTATGTGCTCCAGTCTTTCATTCCTTCACCTAACCCACACCACCGGATNCCCCCCCTCCCCAACCCTATGTGCTCCAGTCTTTCATTCCTTCACCTAACCCACACCACCGGATGTAGTTCCAAAGCGGTGCATTAGCCAACCACCTCCTCCATAAAAACCACTGACTTCATCTGGAATTGGGGAAGACTCTCAAAGGAGGCCCCTATTTGAGAATCCCAAACCCCAGAAAAATCCACAATCTATCTTAGATTGCAGGGTGGGGGCAAGGGATGTAACAAGTAGGGCTGGGTGCCTTCTCTGCTTGCGGCTCCGGATCTGCTTGCATTAATATAAAAACAGGAGCAAAAAGCAGGGAGAAATAAGAATGACTGTGCAGGGTTTTTCCTGGCTGTAGCTTAGCTTGACAGCATGTTCTCCGTGCTTAGCAAAGAGCCCATCAATCCTGCTGAAGCAGCTAATACAGGTGGGCGACACAATTGCACTTGTGCAGCTGTCTTTCTCCGGTATGACTTAATGCTGTTGGACAAAGAAGGAGTCTTGCAACTTAATGCATGTAATTTAAGTTGCCAGACTCATCCTTCTTACCCGGAGGCTGAGGAGGATAGAGGATTTCGCTTGCAGCGGACTGGGGTGATTCTAAGCGTTCCTTGATGCTCCGCAGCCGGATCGGCTGCTTCTCCCAGCTGGCTTGTTAATTTCACCTGTCTGTGGTCTCCAGCTGGGAGAAGCAGCAGAGGGTTATTTCATTTCACCCCAGTCCCAGTGGCAGTGGTGACCCAGCCCTGGCTCACCACCCGGCTCACCAGCAGTAATTTCTGCATCAAGCTCCAGGTGGCAGGACTGTTTCTATGTCCTCACCCTTTCCCTAGTGGCTCACTGGGCCCTCCCTTCAAGAGCTCCCCCCACCTGACCCGACCACCCAATGCCAGGGACAGGGCAGTCTGCCATCCACTCCAGATAGTCACAACTCCTGCCTTCACCACCACCTGCTTGGGCCCCCAGCCCTTTGCAGACAAATCCCCAAGAGACAACCACACTCACTCAACCTATTTAAACAATTCCCCTCTTCTTTGTGCAACTCTTCTTTGCACAACTCTCCCTTTTGCTTTCCCCCCCTTCTTTGTGCAACTCACTAGTCCAGCTCAGCTGTGCATGTGCCAGAACTAGTTTTTCAATGTCTAATAACACTTGTTATACTTCAGTCCATCACTCACTTTGGATGAACTGACAGTGATTACTACTCAAACTACATCTATGTGAATTTGTAACTCAAACCCCACTAAAATAAGAAAGATAATTGCCCTGCATAAAATGGTTGGACTCGGTGAAAATGAGATGAACCAATTAACTTTAAAATCTGTACAGCTTTAGATTCCCTTACTTGATCAACTACAAGTTTGGCATGTACCACCTTACCTGCTAAAAGAATACAGAGTGCAGTTTGGAGAGTGGAAGTTCAAGCTGTTTATTTGTAGGAACATTTGAAATTTTCAGTGTTTACAATGGGAGTGTAGCCTACCTTTAACTATCCAGCCCCTAGCAGGTCTGGATAATCTGCTTCTGCCAATCTGAGAAACAAGACTGATTGGGATAATAGAGGGGGTTGGGGCTGGATTAAATATACAGAAAAGAATAAAATTAATCTCTGGTATAATATAATTGGGTGCACTTAAATTACACCAGTGATGAATTTGTCCTACGCACTCTCAAATTGTCTCAAGGAAAACCTACAACCATATAAAGTATTCACAAGAACTCCATGCGCAATCCTCTGCCATTAAAGTCAACTCCCATTGTCTTCAATGGTTATCCTGCCCGTGTTCAAATGGGATAATGGTCAATCAAGAATTACAATTTCAGTGAAGGGGTAAAACATTTGCATCTGTTAAACAAACAGAAAACTATGTGAAAGCTAAGTGGATTTCAAAGCTTTTCTCCCTATGTTTATTGTCTAGCAAATGCATAGTTTAGGGGTTTGGCCTATGATATGCTAAGCACCAGGTCTCAGTGGAAGTTGAGAGGCCTTCAGCAGCAGGCCCCATAAAAGCTACTATTCCCCTCAGAAGTCCATATTTGACCTCCTTTAACCTCCACTGGAATCATAATACAGTACTGTGTCTCCCCACCATTACTTTCCTAGTAATGAAACATTGTGACAAACGCAGGATTGTCACTTCTCTGTGATAAAGTAAAAGAAACTGGGATGAGAGGGAGAAACACCCAGAGCCCTCCAAGAAACATCATCTGGTTCACCTTGCAGTTTCCTACAAATGATTTCTTCTTAGGGGATGGATTCGGGATCCCTTGGAGAAATATGGGTATGGCCTACAGATTCATAGGAAAAAGAAGCTCCTCTATCCTTCCCACTAAAATTATATCAATTAAAAACAACAACACAAAACCAAAACAAAACACAACAGAAAACTACAGCCCAACACAGAGAAACCACATGCTGAAATTTAAAAAAAAAGAAAAAGCAGTCAATTGATTTTCTATAACCCTGGGTGACTCCCTGTCTCCCCTTCCTTCTGTTCTCCATCATCTTAATAGCAGCTTTTATTTCTAATGGCCAATCTAAGAATACAATTTTTGCCAATTCAAGTGAGATAGATGGTGGTCAAGGGAATACAGAATGGGAGGGATGAACTACAGGTGGTTTGCACACTATATTAACAAAACAAAAGCCCTGCCAGAACCATTTCCCTTCCTTTGATTTGACTGCATTAGGGGTTAACTGTAATGTCTGGGACTGACAGTGTAAATTATTCCACCCTCACCAATTGTCCATATTTTAACTTTTAAAGGGAATTGATTTTCCTTTTGTAGTTTTGTCAGTAAAGTTTTGTCCTATTGTACGTTCATCTTGCATAAATCTCTGCAACACTTAGAAAGCTCATAAGTGGTTTGACAGATGGAGGCAGCTTTTAAGAATGCACTTGAAATTAAATTTGAGTAACACAAATTATTCCAAAAATGGCCTTTTCATGAATCTGTCTAAAACTTTTTTTAATCACACAGAATCCCTGTCCTCCCCCCCACAACGTATCTTTATACAGCTCTGTCTCATTATGCATGATTTCCCTTTTTAGTTATTCATATCATACACAGTATGTCTTGGCTTGCAGTTACAAGTGAAGTGCTGTGAAATGTCATTAATAAATATGTTAATAGGGAGTTTGAGCAGGATATCAAAATGGTGACTCACACACAATAAGTTTCATTTTTGCTTTCTTCCACTATAGTTTTCTGATTCGGGTTCAGAGTGTGATAGGACACTTAATAGAAAACATCTCCAGGAGTAATTCTGATATGGAAGAAAGAAAAATATTTTTAATCCAGAGGGCACCAAAGACCTGCATAATCATCCTAAACAACCCAGATTGAGGTATTAAATTCAGTCACACTTCACTCCTCTTCCCACCTGCAACCCCTAGTGTTGCTTTCTGGGGGAAATTATACACATTCACCTCAGGGAAATAAGTCTTAAAAGGATTACATGTTTTTGGTGAATTAATTGTTGCACTCAGTTGTTGCACTCATTTATGCTTAAAGCTCCCTGCAAAACTAGAGCAAGGGATCCCAAAGGTTTTGGGTTATTGGCCCATTATCAAACATCAGAATTTCCCACAGAACTGCTATGAGCATGCTAGAGATAAGAACATAAGTGCTATGACTGGTTCGGACCAATGGCCCATCTAGCCCAGCATTCTGTCTTCAACAGCAGCCTCCCTCCGTTGCCTCAGGGAAGAATGCAGCAGGTTACAGTGACATAATCCATTTCCTGCCATAGTTCCCCAGCTCCTGACAATCAAGGGTCTCATTCCCTTGACTAACCCAACTAGTATCCCTTTATGGACCTGGCCTCCAAAATATCAATCAATCCCTTTTTGAAGGCAGTTATGCTGCTGACTTGCACTACATCCTCTGGCAATGAGTTCCACAGTTTCATTGTGCATTGTGTGGAAAAAGTACTTCCTTTTATTTGTTTTAAATCTGCTGCCTATTAATTTCATGGAGTGACCTCTGGTTCTACTGTTTTTAGAAATTGTAAATAACAGCTCCCTATTTACTTGTTCCATACCCTGAATTATCTTGTAAACTTCTATCATATCTCCTCTCAGTTGTCTCTTTTCCAAGATGAAGAGCCCTAAGCTATTGAGCCTTTCTTAGTACGGAAGTCACTCCATGCCTTGGATATTTTTTGTTGCCCTTCTCTACACCTTTTCCAGTTCTGCTGTCCTTTTTGGGAGATGCTCATTGCAGGCTGTTGATGGCTGCACAAGATGAGTGGCTTTAGACTGTGCTAGCACCACAGTCATCTCCAAGGGAGTTGGATTAGGGATAATTAATGTAGATGTAATGGTCATGGGTTCACAGCAGGTTCCACAGACCACTACCATAGCTATATGGACAACAAACTGAGAACCACAAGATTAGTGGTTATTTAGAGATACAAGAAAAAGGATTAAAGGACCATGACCCATAGAGACACAGCAATGAAAATAAATTCAGATTTTCAGAATATCTGTTAATTTTGAGTGTTTCAACATACACATGCCCAACCTGAGAGATCCCAAGACTCCAACTCTGAGGCAATGAGTAGTATGGAGAGCTCCTTTGATGTTGGAAGAGCTCTGCAATACTGAATACTACATTATAAGTACTAACAAAAACCCACAGTACCTATCAATTCAGAAGTATTGAGAAAGAGTTTGAGATACCTTAGACCATTTTCTCATGTTTGTTAATACGGCTCTATCGGTGCAGTGGGGAAGTCCAGGAATCAGAAGACGTGCAACTTACATCTCATGAGAAGGGCGGAAATGCAGATCTTTGCCTGCAAACATGCAAGTCTGTGTAATCGAGGTGGGGATGGGGGTCAGAATCCACGCACGTGGCCCAAGGGTGTCTAGGTCAGAGCAAGGAATGAGTCGCCACAGGATGCCTGTCAGGATAGTATTTGGGCCTTCACCGCTAATTAAAGAGAACGAGCCCCTATCATCATTGGGCGCTGCTGACCGGGAACCCAAGGCTGCCCCAATCACTCTCACTACACCCAAGCCAAGACACGGGGGCAGACGTGGGGGGACTTCACCCTGGGGAATGTTGGGGCCCCCAGAGGGGGGAAAGGGGAAAGAACACAGGGCACTCACCTCCGACAACAGGGGCTCCAGGTAAGGGGAAAAGGAAGGGCACTCACTCATTGTCACACTGCACTCGCTGACTCACTCTCATTTGTACCACACACAAGGTCTCCAGGGAAGGGTCACGCATTCAACAAGGTTTCCACCAAGGTTTGCTCTGCTCTCAGCTCAACTACGCACAGGGCCGGTCTCCATTAATCACCAGCACTGTCCCTTGGGCGGCGCTGGCTTTTATTCTCTAAACCCCACCCCTGTACAAGCCCGTAGCCACTCCGAGCAGCGTTGCGGGGGCGGGGGAATCCCCACATGTCTATGTCCTATTAGGGGCGGGGCTTTGGTTTGTGGCTCTGCCACTGCTGTCAGCGGCATCTGTGAAGGCTCCTCCTGTGGGGGCGGGGCACTCCCCGCTGACCTCCTTTCTCTCGGGGGCGTGGCTGCAGGTTCTTGCCCTCCCGCCACTACTGGCGGCGAGCATGGGGGAGTTCCCTGCGGGCCCAGGGAAGGCTGTTCTTGGCCGTCATTTCTTGGGGGCGTGTCCCTGCATTGCGGCTCTGTTGCTCTTGCCGGGGGGGGGGCTGTGGGGACACCCTCTGTCTTTTTGCCTTGCTGTGCTGGCCCGGGGCATGCTGATATGCACTGGGAGCTCTGCGCCCCGGCGTGCCCCGCTGTGCCCTGACAGTCTGACAGGGTAGGGGAAAGGTACTCTGACAGATGCCCATATTTTGAATCCCAAATTTCTCCGCAGCGTCAACAGGTCCATATTTATGCATGTGAGAAAGCAGTCTTATTCTGATAAGTCACACATTGCTGTCATGAAAGAGGAAACATGGTATCTGCAATAAATATAGGAAAATGAATTCAAAATTATCACTGAAACAGAGACAAATACCTGGTTTTCCTTTGTCACCAGACAGCGGATTGGGAATGGACATGCTACATGTTTGGGCATTGTATCTTGAATGGCCATGACTTGTTTAGTGGATCATTATGTTCTCTGTATTTGAATAAGGCACATGGCAGTGTACTCATGAATAGGGGTGTAGGGCAAAATTAGGTGAATAAAGTCCACCTGTGGGCTTGGGGAAGCTATAACTTGAGGGGCAGGTCAGGGTAGGACAATGGGTACTAATCATGCCCAAGCTCTTCCCAATGGGGCTGCAAAAGTACCTAGCCAGTCTAGTTTTTCCAAAACTGGGCTGGGGGCAGGGAAGCTTCTGTCTGTACCCAGAAGGATCTAGATGGGGAAATCTCTACCCAATTCTACCCAAGGGAAAGGTATAAAAGCCCTTTCCTCCAAAGGACACTGTATTTCTTCAACCTACTGCCCAAGGGGATCAGCCATAACAGAAGAGTAGAAGATCGGGCCCAGGATTAAGGGGGCATGAGTATACCCAGCGTAGGGAGAGCCAGATAAGGGAAGTGAGTGAAGTTATAAGATTGTGTGCTTGCTCTTTACATTTATTTGGTTGCCTTTGCTTGCCATCACCTTGCCTTTGTCAGACCTTTCTCACCAATTGGCTTTGTTTTTATGCTTTGTTAGAATAAACTGTTTTTCCTTTACTACAGTGGTGTGTGGCTCAATTTCCCTTAGACCTCCAGGGAAGCCTGACTCTGGTCTCTTTTAGACGAGCGGCGCGCGATTGCGCATCGCGATTGTGCATCGTAATTGTGCATAATTTGAAACGTCCGCATGTTGTAATTACACGAGACAGAAGTGGACTATTATGCGCATATTATGGCAGCTGCGCATTTTTTCTGTCTGCAAATTAAATACCTCACAATCGAGGTATTTAATTAGTGGACAGAAAAAATGTGCACCCGCCATAATATGAGCATAATACACCACTTCCGTCTTGTGTAATTACAACATGTGGACGTTTCAAATTATGCGCAATTGCGATGCACAATTGCGCGCCACTCGTCTAGAAGAGACCTAAGTCTACCCAGAGAAACCCATTCTTTCTTCCATACCCAAGGGATTCAGCTAACCACTCTGCAACTCTGGGTTGCCTGACTACATGGGGGTACAGTGGGCAGAGTCAGGGACCTGGGACATTGGGTAGTGGGAATCAGGAGCATCCTCCCAGGTGTTGGTGGCTGATCAGAGACTAGAGGGGAAGTCTCGCCAAGCCAAAGCCCTGATCAATCAGTCACACCCTTGCAACAAAATTGACAAAGATATATTTGAATGAAAAAAAGAAGATTGCCCCTTATTTGTGGCTGGCTTTACACATAAAAAACCAACCAACAAACAAAAACAACAATGAGAACAATTGTCAACATGTTTAACACAACATCATGAGTACAGATACAACAACACTGTAAACTGTAGTTTGTTCATTCAATTGCAGAAGTCACTACAATTACCCCATCAATGATAATGAAAACACCAGAGTCTGAAAATGCAAGCACCAGGTGGCACATCCTCCTAATCAACTAAACAGGTCCTGGAGAAGATACTGTTTTGCAAACATAAAGCAGTTGTGCAATCAGGAAGCCATTAAGGTTCAGGAGAGTTATATTACAGATGTCCAATAAGACAGATTCCAGTAAGAGGCAGAATACTCCCTTCACTTATCAGGCTGCTCTGGCTCTCAATACATGTTCCTTCCTGTATGCCTCTGTTGTGTGTGTGTTATGAACAGGCTGTATTTGTTTGTGGTTGCTATTTTTAGTTAATAGTATGTTTATTTGCATTTCATTTTCAAATAAAACTTTACAATGGATATTAACCTTTTGGCAACCCTGACTCACACTGATCACTGGAGGAGCCAGGAAATAAAACACAGACTTCTACCACAATATGTGTATTACTCTGATCACAGTAGAGCAGATTCTAACATGTTTGTTTACTCATTTTGAATCTTTCCAAACTAATGGGAATTTCCAGTAACAAAGTACTAATTGATATAGGTATAGGGGGTGTCAGAGTCTCGACCTCTGTAACTTTTAGACTGTAAACTCTTGCATGTAAGTGACAATTTTCCTGTGTACTTGTTTAGTATCTCTAGCAGAATTAAATTCAGCCCCAATGAGGTTTTTACATGCTCCTCAAATATAAAAATATAAGTTTTCATAGCAGCACTCTAAGCTAAAATATTAATTCATGCCAGGAACGAGCCTAATAGCATATGCTTCCGGATGGAATTCTTTGTGCTAACAATCAACAGTCAGGAAGGAGGTGAAGGGTGCTTCACACCCATTGTAAGTAGGGTCTCTGTCTCTCTTGTGTGTGTGAGAACAGAAACTCTCTGTTTCAGATGATTGCACAATAGCACTTCTGAGGACAAAAGGGTGGCAGCCCAAGCAGCTGGATCACTTCCCCCCACAAGTCTGTCCTTGGAAACACTTGACCCATTAAAAGGGGAACCCACAGATCTATTTCAATGGATCTAGTTCACATTTACTCAGGGTATGATGTATAGGGTGACTCACTGCACTGCTAATGGAAGCTCGCTTTCTCTCTCTCTCACTATCTTTTTGGATTTATGTCTTGATTTCATTTTATTGTGCTATTTAAAAGGCAGAGTAAGAGGACAATGTATGTAGGCAGAAACGAAGAGACTTGATTACCCCTACATAGGCATAAAATGTAAGGCATGCAATTAAACACACTGCCTTGTACTGAAAGGCAAGCTATGCAGGAGGTAAGAAACTAGTACACAATGCAATTTGTCTAGAAGAAGGTGTGATGTATTTCCTTCACATTGAGGTAAGGAATATATACCAAGCATACCCTCCAACAGTACCTTTTGTACCAATACAGTAACAGGTTTTGTCTTGTCCCAGGCTTTCAGTTCATGATAAGCTTTGTACTGGTTTCATGAGACAAAGGGTGTCATTAGCATCTCATTAAACCAGCAGAATAAAGAACTGTGACTCGTTGCGGGGTAACTGCTGTGAACATCTTTTAAAAAAATATTTTTAAAATTAGCAAGTTTGGGATAAGTAATGCTAACAAAGAACAAAGGAAAGCAACACGGAGGCGGGAGGGAGCAGTGTGCCTGAGAGCAAGATGAAAACTAAAAGAAGGTAGGAAGGATGTGAGCATGTGTGTGAGAGATAATTCTTTAGCATGTTGTTGAAACAGACTATCACTTATTTCACCTGTGAGCCTCTGAGTGACTTACCACTAAAACTTTAGAGCCAAAGTCAATGCACTAATTTGAAAATGTTGACTTTCTAATATGCTGAGTTGTAACTTGAAGCATCAGTTCGGCACAGTCAAACATATGAGCTTCACACACAGACCCCTCCCCCCCAGCTCAGCTAAAAAATGAGTCAGTGAGCTATTACAAATTTTCATAAGCACAAGCACATTTATGCAAATTTGGTGTGGAACAAAGTGTATCTATTTTTCACTCTCAAATGTTGAAGGGTATGAAACAGGAAAGGCAGCCATGGGGGAGGTTCTCAGTGAGTGTGTTCAACATAGTTCCACAGGGGGGAAATATTAGTTATACTGATCTAGTCCACTGCATTGAAGTAAACTGAATTCTAAAAAAAACAAGCCAGAATCTGCTTTTGGGCATTTTCTATACTTTTTGAGGGTTTGTATTTTAAATACAAAACTGGATGTTTTGTAGAGATGGATCATCTTGGTACTCTCACTCATATCTGTAACAAACCAAAATCAAATGTTTGATCAGGCCTAAATAAGTATGGTCAATTTATTCTCCAGACTTTGTACCATCACAGATAATTACACTTCCCTGTTCTAGTCAAAGCCAGAAGTAGAATTGTCAGAATACCATATGCAAGGCTGTTCTCATTATATCTTGGGCTCAGCTAATGGAAATTGTTGAGAATCTCATGGGAGAGCCTCTTCTTGGAGGATTTCTGACCCAATTTTACAGGCGTGAAAGCTTGGGCTTAACATCTAAGTCAAGTTTTCTGGGGTTTAAACATCACTAACTTAGTTTAGCATTCATAAGGTAGCCAAAAGACTGACAGCAGGCATTAGTTAAATAAAGTTACTTTATGTAGAGTGTGGAATTTGTTGTTTGCAGTCTATTTTTAAAAACAAAATACATGAATACCAATTCAAACATTATTTTTACTATGAAGAGAATACATTTTCAGACCTTTAGAACCCACTTTAAGATCAGAAGATTTATACCTGAATTGATACTACATGGCATTTATTCCCCAAACAATCTTTCCCAAGTTCTATAAATAGCTATTGCACATCACAGATTTTCACCTGTGCGCCTGCACCCATTTTTATTGTATGCTGGCATAACTATGACAGTAGCCTGTGACATAGCCAGTAACTTGCCTGTGAAGGAACCAGCTGAGCTCCCTTATATAGCTGAGTATTAGCTGGGCCAGCCCCATCTTCCCCAGGAAATAATGCAAGGTCGTGAGGGGCTTAGAGAATTTAGAATTGGGCTCTTTTTCCTCCAGGGAGAGAGAGAGGAACAGGGTCAATGGGTGCTTTTACATGGATCGCATTCACGACTCTGCTCCAC
>QEPC01003844.1:2382111-2407340 GCA_003113815.1 Sphenodon punctatus | reverse complement strand
CTAGGTACTAAGCTAGGAGTTACCACTCAGGAAAAGGATCTGGGAGTGATTGTGGACAATACACTGAAATCCTCAGCCCAGTGTGCAGCAGCAGTCAAAAAGGCAAACAGAATGTTAGGAGTTATTTGCAAATGGATAGAGAATAAAACTGAGGATGTCCTAATGCCTCTATATAAATTGATGGCGCGACTGTGCACCGAGAATATTGGGTGCAGTTCTGGTTGCTGCATCTCAAAGGAGAGATAGCTGAACTAGAAAAGGTACAGAGCAGGGCAATGAGAATGATAAAGGGTATGGAACAGCTTGGCTTCCATACAAAGAGAGGCTTGACAAGCTGGGTCTCTTTTGCAATGGTTTGAAAATTGGCATGATATGTAAAACTACTATGTTAATGTATAGCTTTCCCATTCCTGGTGATTTTCTACTTTGCACTGGTATTGATTTCTAATGAAATAGGCTCTCTGAGTCACTGAGCTTCCTGTTGACTGCATTCATGAGCTGCCAATGCAAATGGAAATCTGTATTTTTACACTATAGAAAATCTGTTTACTTACACTGGGACCAGGACAGATGAGAGCAACAAACAAGCCAATAAGCAACCTATGGAAGTAGGAATTAGTCATCTTGATTTGTTGTGTTTAATATTAGCTGTCAGTTACCTGGCAGTTTAATCTTATTAACTCATTTAATGAGTTATCTTATTTTTCATTTATTAAGTGCTCATGAAGGGTCATTCAAAAGGAAGTGGGAGACGCAATCCCTCCCTTAACAGAGTTAACATAAAACAGTAGGGATGTGCGAACACCGGGGGTTCAGTGTTCGGCCTGTTCGGGGTTCAGCCCCCCAAAACCATTTGGGTTTGGGCTATTCGTCCCGAGCCTGTTTGGTTTCAGGGAGCGGGGGAACCCAGTTTTCCCTCTCCCCTCCAGGGTGCATGGGTGCAAGGGGCACTGGGGCTCATCTCCCCCCCCACCCTGCCTGTTAAATTTTTTAAAAAACCCCCCACCCCAGGGAGCGCCGCCAGAGCTGGAGCCACCGCCTACCGGCACCACCAGGTAGGTCGATCCTTGGGGTAGGGGTTTAACTTTAATTTTTTTTACTAGGCTGGGCAGGGGTGGGGGAGGTGAGCCCCTTCCACCCATGCAGCCTGGAGGGGGAAGGGTAGATCGGGTTCCCCCTGTCCCCCATCCCCCGCCCAAATGGGTTTGAAACCCGAACTTGGTTCGGGTAGTTCGGGTGGGGTTTGGGGTGTTCGCGAACAGCCTGAAAACACTCCAAGTTCGGACCGAACACCGAACACCTGAACTCTGTTCGCACATCCCTATAAAACAATCATCAGAGGTGATGAGTCACAAAACAGTCTCCAAACCCACTTGATTGTGGATCCTTAATCGTAGGGAGGATTTTCTTTTCCATTATTGTTTACCTTTTAATAAGTTCTTTTAAAAATGTCAAATGGATTAAAATTTTCATTTATGTCTGATTTCAGTTAATATGATTTGGTATCTTACTGTCCATTGTTCCCCACCAGGCATACTATTTCCTTCAAGCAGTAACTCACAATGTCTTGTCAGAATACATAGAAATTGGTGTGTAGTATGATAAGAATTTCAAGCAGTAGACAACCTTTCCTTTATTGTATCCGATTACCCCTCCCAAACATCTACGTCATGGAACTGAAACCGATTCTCTTGACATCTTTCAAATTCCTCAGTATGCAATGTCATTCAGAGGCCAGCACCTGTGCATTGCTGGATTAAGTGTGTGTGTATGTGTGTATGTGTGTATGTGTGTTTGTGTGCGTGCATGTGCGGGGGTGTGGTGGGGAGGTGTCAGGAAAGACTTCAGATTGCAGGTCTGGGCCTCTGCTTTCCTTGGATACATTATGTACAAGGGAGATTTTGATCACATTTCTGCTAACACTAAAAAGATGGGGAGGGGCAAAGAAGCAGTTTATGCTCCCTACTAACACTGATTTTGTCAATTTTTTAAGCTTTCAGACCAAGGTATTTTAAAATTATTATTATTATTATTGCTTTCATTAATACAATATTCACAAAAAAGGGTGCCTCCACAAAACCTTAGCCCTGGACCTGTAGTATTGTTAAGCCAGCCACACCCGTGTGGCATGTAAGAAGCTCTCCAATCTACATCTTCTGTTCCGAGAAGAGGAAAATCACTGTATAAACAGACCCCCTCATCTCACAAACCCCTAAAAACCACTGTGTACAAGAGTTCCAAGGCTAGACAGATACCCTCATGTCAACATACTGGCCTAAAATATAGGCATATTATTCTCTAATTTTGAGATCCACCCAGCAAATTAAATGGGTTTCAGATTTTAATCTCAGTGAAGTACATGTAGTAGCAAATGTAAATTAACCAACAAAACATAATACCTTGATACGACTATTGACTAATGACTAGAGCTCTAGAGCTACATCTAGACATTTGCCTGAATTGGAACATCAGATACAAACTCCTCCTGAAATTCCTCTGTCTCTACCGATACTGGCTGCAATCTCAAAGATTGCAGACAAATTGCACAGGGCTGACTGCAGTGACCAGGTGATGGACACACAAACCACGTGCCAACAAACAAGGGGAAAGGTGTGTGAGCCACACGTAATCCACACAGTGGAACAGGACACTCACAGAAGCAGAGAGAATGAATGATGAAATGTTGGGGGGACATGCCCACTTGCCCAATGTAAACAAGGCAGTGTGAGCTGTGGTGTCATAAGTAAGGCACAGTCTGGGCAGCCCCACCATCCCACCACAGTGCAACAGGGCAGGCAGGTGAGGGGGGTATAGTGAGCGGAGGTGCAGGGAACACATTGTGAATGAAAAGGGGCCCACAACCATAGCTTGGCTGCCAAGGTGGCCTTCCACCAGGTCAATGCAACTGTAGTTGCATGGAAGAGAGAAACATAGCACTCATCAGGGATACAGTCCAGGAACACCAGTGCCTAGTCACAGCTGATCAGTCCAGGGCTCTGAGCCTGGCAAAATGGCTGCAGTGTCATGTGCCCAGCTGCCAGGGCATGGTCACATGACCAATGAATAAGAAGCATTAATGTCATATGGCCATCTGCCCATACTGGTCACACCATCCCCGATCACACTGGATAGCCTGCCACACCAGGCCAGCTCACCCACCTATTGCTGATGGCCAGCCCTGCAATGATTCCCACATCTTTCCCATGCCTGCACAACAAGGGGTGATTTCAGACTCGAAGGGGCACCTATTGGCCCTGTTATGGAATCACCTTTTGATTCCCCGCTGGAATCAAAACGTCATGGCCAACAACGTGCCGGCTGATTCCGGCAGGGAATCCGGGGGGGGGGGGATGCATGGTGCAACGTGCGACTGCACAGCCCCGCCCACCCACGCTCCCCCAGCCGCCCGACCTCCTGGAGATGCATGGGCGCAGCGGCCAATCCAGCTGCTGCACCCAATTCTGACCCGGGGTCTGGGCCACGGCCCTGAATCGGCGGCGGTAACAGACGTTACCATCCTCCGATTCCGGGCCATGGTTCAATTAACCACACTTTCGGGGATGGTGCTTGGACCATCCTCGAAAGCGTGGTTATTTTGCTCACCGCTGGTGGTTCACCATGGTGAACATCTGGCGGTGAGCAGTCAGATGTTACGGGACCATCCACCACCACGGGGGATTCACTGTGGTTGAATGTGGTAACGTAAGGTCTGAAAATACCCAAGGTCATGTACAACATTTATGGGTGGTTACTGTTGCCCCAAGGCCATGTAAATGTTGGGAAGGGCACGCTCCACATCAGACATGCTATCCTTCAGATTGTCCATGTGCCATTCAAGAAAGGTCTGGAGCCCCCCAATTGCAGCAGTCAGGCCAGCCACAGAGTCCATGAGCTCCCTGTTTGCCTGGCATCTGACAAGGTGCTTGCCCTCCTCCCATGCCCAGAGTTCTCCTACCACATGGGGTAAAACATGCCCAGTGAGGGGGAGCTGCACCCGCATACCTGGGCAGACCTGTCTGCATCAGTGACCACCAGAAGAAGTGGTGGAGAGGCCTGACCACCAGGGGGTGAAGGGGGATGGTTGCCCAGTAGGTATGCCAGTGGGTGGCACTGGCCTTTGTCTACGGGTGGTGGTGGAAGTTGTTGGGCAGGGTTGCTGGCTATGTTTTGGGGCAGTACTTTATGGGGGTGGTTGTTGGAGTGGTTACATTGGGGTCCATGTTCTGTTTGTTGCAGGGGGGCTTGTTGTGTTTGACCTGTTGTTCTAATAAATGTATTTCGTTACAAACTATTATCCTGCTCTCATTGTGTGATATACCAGTACATGGGTGTGGTCTGTGAGGGTTATTTATTTATTTATTTAAACAACTTTATACCCCACCCCTCCTGCAAAAGCAGCTTTAGGCAGCTTACAAATTATAAAACACAAATATAAAACCATATACAAATACAAATATTTTAAAACTATTTGGGGGAGCATCAAAAAAGTTATAAAATCAAAATATAAAAAGAAACCCAACCCTTCCACCCTAACCCTCAAAACCCACCCACCCTACCCATCGCCCTTGTCAAAGGCCTGATGAAACAGCCAGGTCTTGCAATGTCGTCTGAACGAGGAGAGCTCCGGGGCCACCCGGGTCTCTGCCGGGAGGGAGTTCCACAGCCTTGGTGTGGCCACTGAGAACGCCCTCTCCATAGTAGCCCCCTGAGATGTTGGATTACCTATGATTTGTTCCCTGTTTCCATGCACATGCTGTGGTCATCGATTGGGATGCGGAATGGAGCATAGGTGGGTGGGTGTTTACATTGCCCATGGGTCTGGACCTCTGCTCCCAGCCTGATATGGATAGCTGATTGGGGTATATTAGTGAACAGTGTGCTGCCACAGTCTATTGCTGAGATGCTTTTGTTTGTGACAACTGCTTCATTCCATAGTTGCCCTGTTATTGGACTTCCCATGCATAGGTTTCTGTGTGATTGTGCTACCCCTTGGAACAGGACTCTATGAACTGCTGATGTTTTCCCCAGACTCTGTGCTGTGTGGGGTGTGTGTTTGGGACAGGACTGTCAGCCTGGTGGGAAGTGGGGGGTGGATTGGTCACTGCTTGGCTTTTTCGACTGCTGTCCAATTGCTCTGCCTGATGCATTAAATGCCTGTGTGTTCCTGTGGGTTGTGTGCCATGCACGAAAGTTTCATGTGTTGTTGTCTGGTGCCCTTGTATCTCTGGTGGTCAGCCCTGTGTGCTGCAGCAGTTGTATAGGTCCACTTTCCCTTGTCCCTCCTCCCCTGCTCTCCGGGATTCATGCTGAGGGCAGGCTGCAGTGGCTTCACTTGCCCATGAACTGCCATGTCTTGTCATGTGGTGGGGGCATGTTAATGTGGGGACTGGGCAGTTCTTGGCCCAGCTGCTGGACTGGCTGTCCATTTGAACTGTGATCGGACCTGGTGAATGGAGGGATGGGTGGGTGGGGGCTGTGGACTCCGTGAGCACCACTTATTTGAATCAATCTTCACTCACCCGACATGGGTGGTCTGTGGATGCTCCACTCACTGCACACAGACCCACCCCTCAGCCATGACCATTTAAAAATGGCCCAATTTGTAAATAGTCCAGTAATGCAAATGCATTTAGTTAATTCATAAGGTTTTAAGGTCAAAGAGGGACAATGTGGAACAGTAAGCAGGAGATAAAGAACATCAAGGGAAAAAGAGACGGGTGAGGGGGAAGAACAATTTAAAAAGTTAACAGAAATATATCCACTGGGAAATGAAATTATAACCTTTGGTGGGTATGCTCAATGGTTCTTAATAGTTGTACACCTGGGGCTGGATCCAGTTATGTACAAACCATGCAACTGCACGGGCCCACGTGTTGGGAAAGGGAAGGGCATAGGAGAACAAGGAGAACCAGTGTCTAACATGGGATAATAAAACTCCATTACCATTGTAAACATCTGTGGAATGGAGAAAAGGGAAGGGAACCAATTATAAATGTTAATGTGAGCTGTACAAGTAAGCTGTCTGGGAAGTGGAGTAGGAAATCCAGGTCACATTCAACAAGTATTCTTTTTGTGAATACCTTAGGTTTTGATCAGACCATTAGATACCTTCCTTTGAGAAAGCTGGAACCATCCTCTGCTGTCCCCACCATAGAACTGAAACTACTAAAGTTGGAGGAATTTCTGTCAAGATTCCCTGTAACCGGTGTTAAGCTGAGATCTTGTAGACTTGATGTGGTAAGGCAAATGGTATAGAAACA
The DNA here is from genome assembly GCA_003113815.1 of Sphenodon punctatus. Taxonomy (NCBI): domain Eukaryota; kingdom Metazoa; phylum Chordata; class Lepidosauria; order Sphenodontia; family Sphenodontidae; genus Sphenodon; species Sphenodon punctatus. The sequence continues at coordinate 2,401,080 of QEPC01003844.1, read as the reverse complement.
GGAGGCAGCAAGGAGGAGGTCAGCTGGGCATGTGGCACAGACATGTAGAGACAGATGGCAATAATTTGATAAGATAGGTCAAAGAAGTCATTGTGGCAGATAGGGGACCATAGATCTGGTTACGGTGGGGTTGAGAAATTTCAGGCCTTGGGGCCAAACTTAGCCCATGGCTAGTTTTTATGTGGCCCCTTTGTTATTCCTGGATCTGCCCCCTGGATGTAGTTTCTATCCCCAAGCACTGAGAGCTCAGGATAAGGAAGCAGAGATAAGATTGTGCACAGAAGGACAGGGAACAAATCTAGGGCACAGATTCATGCTCTGGGCCCTCATTTTCCTGAGCACACCCCTTGAGTTTTCCTGTCCCTATTTCTATGTGACCACTGGAGCCTGTAATCATTTTCAAATTGGTTACTGAGCGGGAAATGTTTCCCCACCTGGGTCCTTCAGGATTCTGGTGAGGGCCTTCCTACTCCACCTTTCACTAGAAACTCACTTCAGTCAGTGGGACAGATATTGGTGCCCCTGAAAAGCATGATGGAAGAGATGGACCCACCCTATATGGGTGTTTTCAAATGAAATGCTACCCTGCCTGACCACACAGGAACCAGGGAGCCAACTGCCAGTCTGAAGGTGGAGCAGCCAGATNAAAAAGTTAACAGAAATATATCCACTGGGAAATGAAATTATAACCTTTGGTGGGTATGCTCAATGGTTCTTAATAGTTGTACACCTGGGGCTGGATCCAGTTATGTACAAACCATGCAACTGCACGGGCCCACGTGTTGGGAAAGGGAAGGGCATAGGAGAACAAGGAGAACCAGTGTCTAACATGGGATAATAAAACTCCATTACCATTGTAAACATCTGTGGAATGGAGAAAAGGGAAGGGAACCAATTATAAATGTTAATGTGAGCTGTACAAGTAAGCTGTCTGGGAAGTGGAGTAGGAAATCCAGGTCACATTCAACAAGTATTCTTTTTGTGAATACCTTAGGTTTTGATCAGACCATTAGATACCTTCCTTTGAGAAAGCTGGAACCATCCTCTGCTGTCCCCACCATAGAACTGAAACTACTAAAGTTGGAGGAATTTCTGTCAAGATTCCCTGTAACCGGTGTTAAGCTGAGATCTTGTAGACTTGATGTGGTAAGGCAAATGGTATAGAAACAGGAGGCAGCAAGGAGGAGGTCAGCTGGGCATGTGGCACAGACATGTAGAGACAGATGGCAATAATTTGATAAGATAGGTCAAAGAAGTCATTGTGGCAGATAGGGGACCATAGATCTGGTTACGGTGGGGTTGAGAAATTTCAGGCCTTGGGGCCAAACTTAGCCCATGGCTAGTTTTTATGTGGCCCCTTTGTTATTCCTGGATCTGCCCCCTGGATGTAGTTTCTATCCCCAAGCACTGAGAGCTCAGGATAAGGAAGCAGAGATAAGATTGTGCACAGAAGGACAGGGAACAAATCTAGGGCACAGATTCATGCTCTGGGCCCTCATTTTCCTGAGCACACCCCTTGAGTTTTCCTGTCCCTATTTCTATGTGACCACTGGAGCCTGTAATCATTTTCAAATTGGTTACTGAGCGGGAAATGTTTCCCCACCTGGGTCCTTCAGGATTCTGGTGAGGGCCTTCCTACTCCACCTTTCACTAGAAACTCACTTCAGTCAGTGGGACAGATATTGGTGCCCCTGAAAAGCATGATGGAAGAGATGGACCCACCCTATATGGGTGTTTTCAAATGAAATGCTACCCTGCCTGACCACACAGGAACCAGGGAGCCAACTGCCAGTCTGAAGGTGGAGCAGCCAGATCCGCGCTCCCATGAACCATGGAGCACCCACTTATGGCAACGCATGGAGCAATGCCCAAAAAACTGGAGTGCTCTATGTGGGGCCAGTCAAATGTATGGTGGCCTGGGTAGCTATGCTGGGAGACACCCATTTGAAGTGATCCCCATTCACTCCACCTGTGTGGGTGCTCCATGACACTTGGTAGGCTATGCACCTGCGGCATGGCAGACATGTAAAAGCGACAGCAAGTGATGTATGCCTTGTGGGGATGGGAGGCAAAATGAGCTCACCAGTTGCCTGCAACCAGATGTAACCTTGCCCCAAGGACATCAGATAACCGAACCACCCCCCGCCCTCCTCAGGAATACTGGGAGGCCCCAGTGACCTTATCGTACACAATAACCTTGGCTCCTCAGTGAGATGGGAACACCTGTTCAAGTAAGAGGGGGTGAGCAACCACAGGGATAGGCATCATAACCCCCATGCCAGCTGAGGAGAGGAGAACAGCATAGCTATCATCTTGCTCTCCCTGTGCAGCTGCTCCATATGGCACTGACACAGCCCCCACCCCCCAAGTCCCCACTCACTTGGCTGTTGGTGGCTCTGTCCTCTATGGCAGTGGATCTCTGCTATGCCGTGTGGTCAGGGAAGGTGTAAGATTGGATCCACTGTGAGTTGGATCTCACACGTGTGTCCTTTAAGAGCTCCTAGTTGGGGTGTGAGTGGAACCGGGGGGCAGGGTGGGAGTGGCTGCTGTGCTACTCTGGCCATATTGGTGCCTTTTCTCCATGGTGCTGGAGAACCTGTCCCCTGGGTGGGTGTGCGACCCCCTTCACACAGGCCAAGGATGCATTGTGGGCCCTTCCTCAATAATGGATTTGCCTGTCCCCACATGGAACATCCTGGCTTTGCCGACACACCGAAGGAGACAGGACACAAATGCTGAATTTTAATAGCTGCACTCTTTATTCAGATCAAATTACAATTAACATTGGGTGGGGGCAAATTGCCTAGTGCAATGAGGGTCCAGTACTTGAACTTGACATTCCAACAGTAACCCAAACAAACCAGGGGTGACTTCGATGTACCCTCGAATTACAGCCCCAACTGTGAACATCACTTCTCCCCCTCTCAGTGGCCCCAGCCACAGGTGAGAGGGACCCAAACCTTTGAACGTGAGTAAGGATAAAGGTGCCTACCACCCTCGCTCGACACCCGTCCCAGGGAGACTGTCCCGCCGCTTGCCATACCCTGCTTTTCCGGTGGATGGCTCTCCATCTTTTAAGGAGATGACTCTTACTTATGATCAATCTAACCTACTCTAATTTACAGTACTGGACCCCTGCCACTAAGGGGTCGCCGGGGTTACCCGGACGAACCCGACCCCCACCCCACATCTATAACCTATCTAACACATGAACCAGTGTCCCCTTCAGGGCTGTCAAGTAATGCTCATTACCTTCTGGCAACAGGTGAACCCCGTCCCATCTATATAGCGCAGGACATCTGTGCGTCAGAGCCCAGGTATCTATGTGCTCACCTCCCAAACCCATGAGCCATCTACGCACATCCCTTATGACCGTCTTCCAGGCCCTGTTGATCTTTCGGGGATAGACACCACTGCCCCATGACATCTGTTGGACCAGGTCGGTCTATATGATTACAGTCGCTGGGAAAAGTTTTTTAATTTCCCACAGATCAGACTTAATGTTCTTAATCAGCTGAACACCTTTCAAAAGGGGGATGTCATTCTCGCCTAGGTGTATAACAAGGATGTCAGGCGGGTGGCCCCAGAAAGGAGCACGCAGTGCTGGCAGGAGTTGGTGCCACCTCATGCCTCCGTGACCCCTCCACTGTCTCTGTGCCTGGGCCCATAAGCCTAGCTGGGTTCCCCATCTGGTCTGCCCAGCTGTCTTGCCTGCCCAATGCAGCAGGCTGTGGCCAACAATCCAGACTTGCCTTCAGTACCACAGGTAGACACCTGGGGGGGAATAAAAGAAAATTAGGACTGGTAGGGGGAAAGGGCGTCCTGTACGTAAGTCTGGAATGCCCTCAACGTCCAACGAACCACCTCCCAGATACCCTGCTTCGACATCCCGCTTTCGGCAGCAAAAGTCACAGCCCCGATCCGGAACGAGTGGGTACCATATGCTGTCGGTGGCATCCTGAGGTGGGACAATACAATTCTCATCAGTGCCGTAAACTGATACCTGGTCACCTGCAGACCCCCAGCATGTCTGAAAAGGGGGCCTGGTGCTACCCGCCATATTTCAAGGTATGACTCGACCACCCTTACCAGGCACAACTCCAACGAAGCGGCCGTGTTCAGTCTCACGACTTGCCCCCTCCCCCTCTGATCTGTTTTGGATTGACGAATGCTCAGCACCATTGCTGTTGGGCTGATATGGATGTCACTGAGCCGGAGCGCCCTACCTGAGGTGTCCCTGGCTGCTTCGGCTACCAGTTCACTCACTCGAAATGCTCCAAAGAATGCTAATTTGAACAGTGAATTAAACAACAAAACTTCATAACAGACAAAACAGATATGTGGGAGGCTACCACACATGTCCAGCAGCAAACACAGGGTAATAGGGGCCCACTGGTCTGGGGTCCTGCCCGCCTCCCTGGCCCAGCTTTCCAACAGGTCCTGGTGAAGAAACCCCAGTCGGGTGTGTGTGTGTGTGTGACCTGCAGGGTTGCTCGCAAAAGCCAAAGCAGACAGCTTCCCTGCTATAGCACCCGGGGCCGGCCCCCTTGTGCCTCAGGTGCATGGCAAATTGGAGCATCTGGGGCTCCAGGATTGGAAAACCAGGGGGCCAGTCCTGTGCCAACCGGTATTGCTGAAATTCCCAGTAGGACCTGTCATAGGCCATCCTGGTACAAAGCGCCAGGGATCCCAGAATGGCGGTGTGCAACTCTATGACCCAAGGTTCCAAACTGATGGCAGCAGCGGCTCCGGGTTCACCTGGGCCTGGGGTACCAGCAAATGGGAACGCTCCATCTGGAAGCAAGAGAGAACATCGGCTACACCGTTGTCCACTTCAGGCATGTGCCTGGCCTGAAAGAGGATGTTGAATTCCAGACAGGTGAGCATGAAAACCCTCACTAGCTTCATGACCCTCGGAGACCTGGAGGACTGGGTGTTAATGATGTGAACAACAGCTTGGTTGTCACACCAAAACAGTACTGAATGATTCACCAGGTCGTTGGGCCACAGATAGATGGCTAGCACTATGGGGAAGAGCTCAAGGAAGGTGAGGTCCCTTGTAATTCCTTGCTCGTACCACCCATCGGTCCCTGAACATTAAACCAAACCTGCACCCCCAGCTGCATCAGATTGCACCTGGAGTTCGGCTTCCAGCAAAAGCTGGTCTCTCCAAAACTGGTCCCATTAAAGTTTGCTAAGAAGGTGGCCCAGATCTGGAGGTCTTCCTTCATCTCCTTGGTGACTCTGATGTGGGTGTGTGGAGGCGGATCGCTGGCCAGCTTGGCGCAGAGACTTGACAGGAAGGCCTGCCCCGGCTCCACCACCTGTCATGCAAAATTAAGTCTCCGTCCCCAGTACCGACTGCAAGTGATGCACAGTAACGTTTGCCACCCCCAGGCACTCTTCGACCTTGTCTTGAAGGGAGAGCAACTTGTCCCAGGGAAGTCTGGAAACAGACGCCTCCATATCAAGTTCGATGCCGAGGTAGGTCAATCCGTTGGTTGGCCCCTTTGTCTTCTCAGGGGCCAGGGGGATGCCTAGTTCCTCTGCCACTGCTTGGAAAGTCTGCATTAAGCTTGAGCAGTCCTCCATGTTGACATGGCCAATGAATAGGAAATTGTCTAGATATTTTGTGATTCCCCTGCTAGTGGTCCTTTGCTTGAGAATCCATTCAAAAAGGGTGCTGAACTGCTCGAATGCCGAGCATGAGATCAAACACCCCATCGGCATGGCCTTGTAAAAGTAATACATGCCATTGAAATGGAAGCCAAGCAAAGGAAAACTCTTGAGGTGTACTGGGAGCAAACGAAAAGCGGACTTAATGTCACACTTCCCCAGGATAGCACCTGGCCCAAAAGACCTAACTAGGGACACTGCCAAGTCAAACGACACATAGCTGACCGAAGAGAACTCTTTGGGGATAGCATCGTTGACTGAGCCGCCCTGGGGCTAAGACAGATAGTGGATCAGTCTGAACTCCCCAGGGACCTTCTTGGGTACCATGCCTAAGGGGGAGATAACGATGTTGGGGAAGGGGGGGGCAGGAATGGTCTGGCCACACTCCCCTTGGCTCTCTCCTTTCTGATTTTTTCCTGGACCACTATCTCCATTCCAACTACAGACTTCAAATTTGGTGCCACCCGGTGCTGCTGGACCTCAAGTGCAGGGATCTGAAAATGCTGCTGGAACCCCGCCACTACGTACCCCACCTATGCTTGCTCTGGGTAGCTGCGGAGGGCTTGCTCAAGCTGAGCGACCCTAACTGGCATTGAGGCTTTTGTCTGCAGGTCCTGAGTTACTGCTACCGGGCCCACCTCTCCCAGCCCCCCCGGGAAAAGGTTTCCCCCTTGAGCCAGGTTTTCCCCGTGGGCACGTGGAGACCACGTGGTGGCCCAAACAGGTGGGGCACGCATGGCGGAACTTACAAGCAGCTCGGGAACTTCTCCCAAAATGGCTAAATTCCCAACACTGCCCTGTGGAAGAAGCCACCCCTTTCTTTCCTTGCTCACGAAAGGACTCAGTGGCGGACGAGCCCCCCCCTTTTGCTAGCAAATGACCACTATCGGATCTGGGCATGTTGCCCACCCCATTCATGCAGTTAAGCCAGAGGTCATATGCATGCAGGTCCCACCTAAGGCCCAGGGTATACGCCGCCGGATGGTGGAATGCCTCATCATACCATAGCCACGCTCCTGCTGGTCCAGCTTCATATGCCCACCGCACGATATTGGCATACTTAAGAAGGTCTGTGGCTTGGGCGGGGTAGGCCTGGATCATAACCCCCATATAAATAGAAAAGGCGGCGGTCCAATTTGACCAGTTTCATTCTGCCTTGGGGTGCTTAAAATGCTCCTTTTCTTTTTTGTCATCCTGCTCAGCGGGATCCATTATGGGATCACTAAACAGGAGGGCAACCAAGTCCAAATATTCCCCCCACCAGATCCGTTCCTTGGTCGCTGGAAGCAAGTGACCCTCAATTGGGTCAGAGACTGCGGAGTAGCCACCACCCTCAGGGGGACGCTGCTGTGGGATAGTCATCATAGGGCAGCTCAGGCCTGACCCGCTGTTTGGTGGTTGGAGGGAGGTAGTCATGGGGGTCCACACCCAAAGTGCCTGCCCAGTGAGGGATGAAGAGCCCACAGCGAGAGCCGGTGGGGGCAATGCCCCCACCGGGCCCACTGCACCTCCAGCCCTGTGGGCTGGGGGTGGCAGGGGTACCACAGGGGTTCAGGTCCCACCCCACCATACCAATTGGGTTGGCCCACCAACCACTCCATGTCCCTTTTGGGCATCCGTTGCTGCCCCCTCAGTCCCAGTGCCCCCTGCAGCTGGGTCCTGTCGGAACTGCAGCATCACCCATCCTCCCCCAGTGCCATACCCCCGTATAGGTCTCCGCCTCACCTGCATGATGAGTTGGCAGGGCTTGGAGCAGTGCCTCATGTTGAATTCCCGCCTGGGCCCGCTGCTGTATCAGTGCCTGGATTGCTCTCTCCAGCCACTCAAAGCTCTGTCACAAGTCGGGGTCATCCTGCTCTTGTGGCGCTGCTTCAACTGGCTCTGTCCTAGGTTGTAGAAAGTGGGGAAGGGACTCCCCAGCCCAGCCCTGAGTGTGTGCAGCCCAAGCAGCCTGAAGTTGCCTGGCCACAGCCCATCGGGACCCATAGAGGGACCCCCACCAGAGGGACTCCCACAGGTGGCTAGGCATACCCTACAACAGACCCCCCATCCCAGGCTGGCTCCCCCCACCACGGTGGTTGCCCCCGTTGCCACCAGGGGGGTTGGCCGCATGGAAGAGGCAGATGGCCCAGGAGGATCGCCCCATGCAGGCCTGGTGCCTTTACGCACCTGCGTCACCGCAGCCTCACCAGCCTCATCAATGTATTGCACGGGGGGGTGTCACTGGGTGCTCCCCCTTTGCGGGCACGGGGTGACCCCAGGCTTTCCCCCAGACTCGCCCCAACCTGTTGGGGATTCAAAGAGCCAACTGGGGGCCTGCCGGGGCCTGCCTGAAGGGGGGCCTGCCGCTGCATCCCCCACAAGTTGCCTAAGCAGGGCTTCACAGCCCACCATCCTAACCCTCAGGGAAATTTCACCCCTCTCCTCTAGTGGCCCCTCCAGTGCTGGGAGGATGGGGGCCAGGCCCTCCTGATCCTCAAGAAGCACCTCACCGTGGTCAAGTGCCCCCCCCACCGCGGCAGGGTCCGACTCAGCAGCCTCACGCCGCCGCTTCCTTGCCACTGCCACAGCATTTTTCTTACTTTTCCCCATGAGGGGAGGACTTCTGTCCAGAGCACCTCCGCTCCCTGCAGCAAGGTCTGCCCAGGCCTGCAGCACCACACTTGATCGGGCCGCCGCGTTCTCAGCCACTGTTCCATTGCTGCTTCAGACCGCAAGTGGGGCAGGAGCTGGACTGCTGTTGCTGCTCATGTGCCCAGCTGTTGAGCGGGCCCCATGTGTCTAAAACAGTCTATCAATGCCCACCGGGGTGAGTGGCACCATTCTTTCCCACCTCGGGGGCTGGTGCAGCCTCCGAGGCAGGAACACTCCCCGCTATCCTGCTCCCTTGCTAGGGGGGTGCGGCACGGGGCCTCTTGCCCGCCACCCCCCTGTGCCGGGGTGGGGGGAGTGGGCGAAGGCAATTTTCTCCGCTGTTCCTTGAGTGGTCATTGGTGGGTACTGGATGGGTCAAGGGAGCACACCCACCCCTCCACAGCACCTTCATATCGGCACTGGGAGGGTGGGGGATGGGTGGACCTCCATGGTAGTGTCTCATCTAAAAACAGCCTTCTTTTCAGTGAACATATTGGCACCTAAGTCTTGTGGAATTGTTGTCATTCCCCCATTGGAGAATACATTCTTATATGAAAAAAGGTGTCTGAAAAGCTCACTGGGGTATGATACAAAAGAAGTGACACCCAGGAAATTCTGGGACATTCTGAATCTTTGTCATTGCTCTCTGTCAAATTTAAGAAGTTCCCTGAAGTCTCATAATAGCCAGATACCCCTAGCAGGTCTTAGAAGTGTAGCTGCCACTGGAATGGTGGTTTACTGGTATTATTCTGATCCTTACTGTACAGCAATCCATTTCGCAAACAGAATCTCAACAATTGTCACCTCTAATCATTTTGAGAGACTTGGCAGAGAGGTTGAGAATAAGAATGGAGACCTCTCCTACAAAAGTGCCCCCCTCCCTCCACTCAGGAAATGAAGCATATAGTGTGGGGTTGGTATTTGGATTGCTGTAGCCTGTGCAACACCTGTCCTGTAAAACAGATGCATCAACTGACCAGTGTTGTCATTTTACTGTGTTAGATTATGGGTTGACTTTACTGTTCCAATTATAAACTGCTTCAGGTCCACAGCAAAGGAGAGAGCTAAATGGCAACTGCCCACAACAAACAAAATCCAACCAATCTGACCTGCTTTTTATACTTCTAACTAAATTGGATTCCTCCTCGGATCATTCTCTTTTTCCAAAAGTAATAAAACTGAAGCTAGAACAGTGAACACCTGGCATATTGGTCATGCTGCACGACTTCACACTATAATCATCTTGTCAAGGAGCTGAATATAGCAATGTGCTGCAGTGTTAAAGCAGTAATACTTCAGGAAAGAAGACAATACTCAATACTTGGAGGCAGCCCACACACTGCCAACGATGAGTGACAAAAAGTATTCCACAAATTGTATACCTCAGTTAACCTTCAAAAATCCATGGTATCCCCTCTTTGTATCCCTGCCAACATGTCACCAAAGGCCTACATCGATTTTCTCATTTCACATTAAAAGCTAATCGGCAATAACTGCAGAGCACAATGAAATCAAATAAATGGATGATAGCCAACAGGAGTCTTGTGTTCGTTCTGGGCAGCCCCCGCTCAGAGGTTTTTGTGCTGCAAACTCCACACTTTGCCCACCATCACCCCTCCTGCATGACTCACAGCCATGGGGAATCTGGGTCCAGGAAGCTCCCCCTGCTGTTTGTTTGCTTCCTGTTCCCCCCTCCCCCCACATTTTGGAGCACCATTTTTGTGTGCCCCAATGTGAAAGTAATAAACAGTAAAAGCCCCAGGCAGAATGAGAGCAGTGAGCATTCTTGCTACTTTGACAGCTGGGACCACTCTAGGTGCTTTGCCCACACAGAGGCGGCTTGCACCCTAAAAGACAGGGGCATACATGTGGGCAAACATTGGCCTGGATTGGAACATACAGTGGTCCAGGACTTCACTGTGAGTGGAGGCTCCAAAGAAGCTCCATGGCGCATGGGAGCGTGCATCTCATGGCTGCCTAATAAAAGGGCAGCAAACACGGGCTGAACACCTTCCTGGTCTGGGCTATCATCTGGTTTAGACACACCATTTAAGTTTGTTTTGTGTAACATCTTTCCTAACACAACTCTACAGCAAAATGCCTTATGGACTTTTTAAAAAAGTGCACAATAGACTAATGGAAAGCAAGGATATAGACAGACTTGGATGTGAATATATAATCCAGATTTTTTTAAAAACATTTAAATTAAAGGGTTTAATGAAGGGGAAATTATCTATTTTAAGGATCTGCATGAATGATCCAGGGAAGCCAATGGAGACACAGTAATGAGCACCAGCTGATGAACTAGCCTTTGGGTGGGAAAAGCATGCTGCTAGTACCTCTGATCTCCAACCGGGCATCACAGGAATGTCTGAAGGTCCTACATGTGGGTGTGCGAGGAATCCTGTTGGGCTTTGCACTGTGCAGCCTGTGTTCCTACTCTCTCTGTTCTGTAACCCACAATGCTGGTAGCTCACACAGGGCAATAGGGGAATGCATTACTCAGAATGACCACTCTCCATCTATGCATACAGCAAAGAGTGATTTGTCCTAGCTTGGCTGTTGCCACTGTAGGTGCTGTTCAGATGCAGTTTAGCACTGGTTCCATCTAATACTCCTTATTACATAGGTGGCACAGGAAGGCACCCAACACACACCCCCTCCTGAGACTTTCAGCTGCTGCAGGGGTGGGAGGAGATGCACCAGCCCTGCTGCTGCTCCTGTGGGTGGGAGCACAGCTTCTGCTACTATTCAGTCCCCTCTTGGAGCTCCTTTAGCAGAGGCAGAGGCATGGGGCCCACTCCAAGAGGTAGCAGTGGCTCCTTCTTGAATATTAGTCCTACCGCTACTGTTGCTCTACCAGGCTGATGACCCCCTTCAGGTTCCCATTGCCAAAGAATCAGGTGTTAGCATTGCCAGTCAGAAGCTGGACTAAGGGGGTGACTCCTATTTTCAACACTCACACATTGCCATTTGCTTTTTCTTTTATGTGGAGCTCTGTTTTGTGTGTATTCCTTCTATATTTCTCCACAATCATCTTATAGTGCAGTCTAAGCAATATTAAATCCTGCAAGGAAGGCTTAGTTTACAAAGTGTGTTTTCACATCAACAAGTTGAACTTACCCCTTTACCTAGAGTTCTTCCTTTCATTCTGTTTGACTGGCCAGTTTTATTTTACCGCATAGTAAAGGAATCTTATTAATAAAAGCACTGGAACATTTCTGAAACACCGACAAAGTGCTTTGGCTTTCTTGGCATAATGTTCCCAGGCAGCTCTAGCATTTGAAAAACAAAAATTCAAGAGTTCCTTGAACAATTACATGTTACTGTGAATTCCAGCCCTTGGGTGAGAGATAACTTTAGGAAGGTAAGGAGACGGGGAATTTGTAAAATCAAGATGCTCCTGAAAAACAGGATCCTGGAATAATATTCTTGGGGGAATAGTAATCCATAACCAGCCTCCTGATAAAGCTGAATATTAGGAAGATTTCTGATAACATTTTGGCATCTTCCGTTTGAGACAGACGTTTCATAATATATCTGCACTGAACTTTTATGGTTAAACATTGACAGATTTTAACCTCTCATTGACAGACTGAGACTATGGCCCATTTTAAATGAGATGTACCCACTCATGTCCATGCAGTGGACATGAGTGGGTGTGTCCCATTTGAAAGTGGCAGCAGGTGGGGTGTGTGTGTGCATGCTCGCTCCCATGTAACATGCACACCACCTCCCCATCGTCCCCGCACAGAGCAACCAGCGAAAACACAGGGTGCTCTATGCAGGGGCATGCATGGGAGATGGATGTGTGCCCATGTGCACCCGCCTCCCCTGCATCACCCCCACAGCAGCATGGCCACAGACTGCCTGGCCCCCCAACCATGGCCCATTTAAAAAGGGTCTTTCTGAGTTGTTTTAAACCCACTCATCACTTTTAATGGTTAGAAGCAACACTGGTGCAGCATATTCTGTAATCTAATTGTAGAAAACCACCCCTTATCCAATTAGAAGTGATCATTAAAAACTAAAATAATATTTAAGTCGGTGGTGCAGCATTTCATATATCACTCTTCCATTATGACACACATGAATTTGACACTAATCTGCTTTCACACAGGATACTGGCTCTTCTGGGGAGGGGGAGCATTAAATAATTAGTCTGAATGTTTGGATAGAGTTAGTGGAAGCTTCATACGTCAATGTGGAAGGTGCATAACAGTCAGTTCATTGATCCATGATCCCACCCCCACTCTCGAGAATGGCTTTTATATGTCACAAAGTATTTCTCTAAGTAGACTGGGTAATGAGATATAGAACTTGTTCCCTTTTGGTCACTGCAATCCACATTAACAGCGACTAAATCATTAACTGCTGATGGATCCTTGGCCTTTGTGAAAAGGGTGGGCGGTCTCCACAGAGGTCCCATTTTCCACAACACAAAAAACACTAACAGAGCTGGTGCCCTTTTAGTAATTTCATTGGAAATTAAAGATTGAAAGGGCATGAAGACTGAATTACCCTCTCACTCTTGAGAGGTGCTCTCTCCTGGTTAAAGCTGAGGCTAATAAGGTAGGAGAGAAGCTTGTACTGTCACTCTCTCTGCTGCACTTGTTCTCTGTGCAGAATACTTGAAAATGAAATATAATTGTTTAGCAATTATACAACACTGTGCAGACATTAGCTAGCTATGGCCGTAAATAAACTATACTATACTATATACATTAGCTAGCTAATCCTCACAACCCCTCTGGGAAACAAATACATCCAGCATCTTTACAAACAACCCACTTTATTTTCTCTGCCAAAACTATGCAACAAAGCTCATAGAACGCTTGATTTCAGCACAAACAAAAACTTGAAGGTTTTAGTGTTACTTTATAAAAGACAAAACAAAAAAATCCCACACCCAGATATCATCAGAAAAGAATATAGTACCACAACCTTACTTTGCCCTAAGGATTGGTAATGGGATATAAGATGCACCCTCACTAAGCCACTGGTTGAGTTTCAGGGCTGGTCAGCGATGGTAACTGAGAGTTAACATCATCTGATGGCTAGTTAGGTTGTTTTTAGATGAGCGGTGCACACTCGCACCAAAAAATCATCCACCTGGTAAAAGTGCCGGGGGTGGTTTAGAGATAGGTGACAGCAGGGAAGGTCAGTGAGAAGGAGGTTACAGTAATCGAGGTGAGAGGTGACCAGGGCGTAAACAAGGGTTTTGGCAGAGGAGACTGAGAGAAAAGAGCAAAACCTAGCAATGTTATGGAGGGAAAAGTGACAGGATTTGGCAAAAGAGTTGATGTAGGGTTTAAGAGAAAGGGGTGAGTCAAAGATGAAGCCTAAGCTATGGGCTTGGGGGATGGGAAGGAATGGTAACCCTGTCAACGAGAATCGACAGGGAGGAGGGAGAGGAAGGCTGAGGGGGGAAGATAAGGGGTTCAGTTTTAGCCATGTTGAGTTTGAGTTGACGTTTAAAACATCCAGGTAGAGATATTAGAGAGACATCTTGTGAGGTGAGCTTGAACAGATGGAGAGAGAGGGAGTAGAGAGAGAGAGAGTTGATTGTGATCAGCGTAGAGGTGATTGGAAGCCATGGGAGGCAATGAGTTTGCCTAGGGACAGGGTGTAGATAGAGCCTTGGGAAACACCAACTGAGAGGGAAGGGAGGAGGATGTGAAGTTGGCAAGACACACATTGAAGGAGGAGAGCCAGTTGATGTGTAGCTATGAACTTTAGGTCTGAAAAATTCTGAAAAGTAGACCCATTTAAGCCTTTGAATTGCTAAAAGACAGATCAGTTTAAAATTTTCAGTTTTTGGTTCTGTGCTGAAAGATGTTTATTAAACATGTTTTTCTTAGCTATTTGTTGGCCGTATGCCTGGAAAACTTAGTTCCTATGTTAAAATTCTATCAATGCTTTTAAACTATTTACTTTTAACATATATAGGTGTGTTCTTTTACCCCAAGTAGTGGGTGTTTTGTTAAGTGGGCAATGGTATGGCAAAATAAGCCATAGCCTTTAAAACAGGTGACATATTTTAGACATATTGTTTGCTGTGTTTGCTGAAAGCAATATTGGATCAAATGGACTGCCCAGAAAGTGCCTAACTGAGAGGGAGGGATTCCTTATAGGTCTAAGATTTACTTTCCCATCCTAACTATGAATAAAATCCATCATAGATTTAAATGTTCATGTTTCAGAATAGGCCATGGAATCCATTTTCCTTTCCGTTCTTTTCCTTTCTTGTCACCTATGGCATGCTGTACAACTGGCAGTAGCCATTGGCTATCTTGTTATGGTTACGTGAAAGACCTTGCTCCAGCTAGGTTGTTTTGATGATATTAGGAGGTCTGGAATGCAGTAGACAATATAGTTGTTAGAAGATGTTAATTAGAAGTTAATTCTAATTATATCACAATGGGGTCCCCTAGCGGTATGTCACAGCATAAATACTGGTTTTCTAAAATGACTCTGTTCACATTTTTGGATATAATATGTACTTGCTGTTTAATAACTTACTTGCCATTTGATTATAATTTGTTGGAATTTACTGGCTTATGTTATTTTCTGTGTTTTCAGCATAGACTTTTGATCTGTTCACCATCCATTGACATTGTATTTTAACTTCTGTTAACTTTTCTTAATAATGTAACTTTGAATTGTCTACATTTTAACTGTAATGGGTTTTCATTGATATTAGGTGGGAGTATCAAAATAAGCAATAGCAGTCTTTTTGTTGGGGGTCTGGTTTTATTGGGGAGACAAGGACTATAGGGATTTAAGTTGGCCTAAAAAGCAGTTTGCTTTTTAGTCTGACTTTCAGGATAATTGGCACAAAGGAATTTGAAGAGATACTGATAACATGTTTGTTTGGTACTCAAGGTCTTTTTGTAAGTTGGATCAAAACAGGTAAATTACTCATAACATGTTTTCAGCTTATAATTAGGCAGTAATATTGATGATAAAAAAAACACTGCCACCCTGTGGAAAAGGCGTTTTATTGTTTCAACCATATCTTAATGCTGAAATAGGTTTAATTTTTTAAAGCTAAATAAGGGAGACCAGAGACATTGAGAGTGATGTATTTAATTAGTAAACTAAAGTTTATTTTAACCTAAAGTTTGGATTCAACTTATACCTAAATACCCCCTTCAGATAAATAATTAATAGTTCTTTTGAATTGTGTCTTGATAACTCAGAATCTTATAAATCAATGTTGCTCTAAAACTTCCTTTCTAAATGAGGTAGAACCAAGGCAGATCTAACCTCTGTTTTTCAACAACTTCCTGAAAATAATCCAAATGTGAAATTATGTAGAATTAATAGAATTTAATAAAACTTCAGTGAGACTAATAGACTCCATTGGGTTTCATAGAGCTCCAGTGAAACTAAAAAACTCTACTGAAGTGGGACAAAGATCAAGATCAGTAAAAGGTTACCATGGTCTTGGTTCATAGAAGGAAGGAGGGGTGAAGTCAAAATAATCAAGAAGAGTGGAGACATGGAAACCAAAAACATCTTTCTTTAGGGTTATCACTGACAAAAAGTAATCTTCATTTTTATTGGAGAACCCATGACCTGTTTGCCACAGATTGGAGGAACACATGGCAGCCATCTTGCAAGACTTTCAGAAATCCTATAAAACTGGCAAGCTATTGTTGCCAAGAAGGGGAGATCTTGCTTGCTATGGAGACTTGCTGAAAGGCAAAGGCCTGAATAGGCCTGAAGGGACCTAGGTTTTTTTCCTTTGCTTTAATTCTTTACTTTTCATGTCTTTTTCCTAAGTCTTTTTTTATGTCTTTATTTTTCCATTTTAAAAGTTATTTTTAAGTTTCTTAAGCTTTTATTTTCTCTTTTATTTTATTCTATTTTTATTTTATTTTCTCATTATTCACTATTTCCAAACCATTTTTGTTTTAATTTCTCTTTTGTTTTGTTTTGGTTTTTTAAAATTATTTTAAAAGTTATTTTAATTCCCAGTTGGGATTTTGCCTGAGAAAAGGGCAATTCCTACTTTTCTCTCATTTTTGTTGCTACTTGCCAACTTTTCTTTTCTTTGGAAAAGTGCTGTATTGGTCTCATATGGGACTGTTTCCTTTCAATTTTTTTACTCAGCCTTGTGGGCAAAGTTCCCCCAAGTGCTTCATTGTATTTTCCCTCCCTTTTTGGAGCTCCCATGCTCCTCAACCTTTTAATAAATTGTGTTTTTATCTTTACTATTATTCTTACCAAGTCTCCTGCATAGCAGCAAGTTAACATCTTATCTTCCTCAGCAGGACCCCACAGACCTTGAGCAACTTTTATGGGACCTACAATATCTGTTTGGTAAGATATATTCTCCAAGAATATATATTTTGTAATCAATAACCTTTTTTTGCATGCTTCTGTAGTGCTTTTATAGTAGTGTGTAAGTCAGTTGGCAGGGCAATAAATTGTAGTATTTTAGTCATAATAATAATCTATTTTGACTTTTTGATGAGGAAACTTATGCTTTTCTGCAGGGATCCCTCACCCCATGGTGGAGCTAATTCCTGGGAAAATCTCAGGGTAACTGAGGATGGAGCCATGGAAACCAAAGGAGTGAAGTGAGGCTAGCAAGAGTGAGTGGTCAGCAGTATAGAAGGCAGCAGAGAGGTCAAGGAGGACAAGAATGGAGTAGAGGTGATTAGATTTAGCCACAAGATCACTGGTGGTCTTAGCGAGAGCAGTTAGAGAGCACAATAACCAAAAATCCAATAACCAATAATCATGGTAATAAGCCTATAAACCAATAACCGATAAATACAGTAACTAATAACCAATAAACACGGTAAATAGCAAATCACAGTAACTGGTAAATATGGCACAAAGTAAATCGTAATAGCAATACAACTGATTAACAGCAAAAACCCACGGTAACTGATAAACATGGTAAATGGTAAATTGTGGTAACTGATAAATTGAGTTTTGTCTGAGATCTTGATTTGGTTTGAAAAAGCTGTGAAATCTCGGCAGCAATTCTTGATTCCTGCGAAATTATCGCGAGAATCAATTTGATTCTAGTTTCAGCACTAATACCTGATTAGTGCCCAATGGGCTACCCCATTTACCAGTTTTCATTACCGAGTTTCTGGTTTTCCATTTCCACAATCAGTAAGTAAAATGGAAACTTGGTAATGGCAATGCCCAATAGGTCAGGGTGACTCAGTAATGGGGTGCACATCAGGTACCCGACAGGTTACTCATGGCCAATTAGCTATCCATTTTAGCTCTAGGTGACAAGAAGGGATTTAGCTTCTATAGGGGTCAGAAAGAAGACAGGTTTTGGAGGGATCAAGGAATGTCCTCAGAATGTATGATTCATAGTGGCTCATTTTTATATTTCACTTCACCGTTCAAAGAATAGCATGAAAAGTAATTTCTCAGGTACCTGCAAGAGGGCACTCCCAGATGACCTCAGGGGCCATGATGGAACATAAGGGAAGAGGTGGTCTTTCAGATACCTGGGGTCCCAAGCCATTTAGGACTTTATAAGTCTCAAAACCAGAACTCCAAATTTTGTTTCTCTCTATGGAGAGAGATTATTTGCAAACTGCACCTTTCAGTGTGTGAGAATTTCTGTGACACAGCCACAATATAGTAGTGAAATTCTGGTTCCAATTAAGTTAATCGTGAATTTCATCATTGGCTTCAATAATGCCAGTTGCCAATGTTGTTCAGTCAAGATATAGGACACAGAATGATGATGATAACTATAATAAGTAAATGAGACGTATTAAATAAGGAGAACCTGCAAGTTATTAATTTAGAGAGTCTGGAATGCAAAGACCTTAAAGAGATTGGGTTTATTTCTGGCTTCTGTAATACAAAATACAGTATATTCTGCAAAATGAATGTTTTCAAATTCTTGGTGACAAAAATTCTTCATTTCTCCTTCTGTGCTCACCAGAAGTTTATTTCTTATGTACTTGGACATGCTTCCAACTTGATAATTAGTGCCAGCTGCCCCTGCTTGAAAGCAAATAATCCCTTTGATATCCTGCCTGCCCCCATACTAATATGGTACTGCAACAGAGTAATTAATAAGTAGACTCTCTACAACATAATTCCCTGTAATTATTGCACTTGGGGGAGAAAGAGGAAAGGGCACTTTTTAAAATATGGCACTCAATAGAAATACAAAACCACCAAATGTATCTTTGCTTTTATCCTTATGCTGATGAAACAGCATGATAGTTCCATGCACAGAGAAGCCTGAAAGCCATTGACTCATTGATTCTGAAATGACTTATCTTTGCATTAGACCATTTATATAAATAAGAGGCATTGCATACTTTCATAAATAAAATACTACAAGTACAACCGATTCTGCTAATGTTCTGTCTCTGTCGCACACACGCCATTTTTAGATGGTACACACCCACCCAGGTCCACTCATCCCCCACAGACCTGGACACCTGTCTGAAGGCAGCATGGGTGGGGGTGTGCTCCTGTGACCCATGCGCGCTCACCGCATGCCCACGCACAGAACAACCTCAGTTTCCCCCATTACTCCGTACGGGGGCATGACTAGGCGGTGTATGAGTGCGGGCACATACTGTCCACACACCCTTCCTCCAGGTTTTACCCCCCCCATGGACCTGCCCCCCAGGTGGGTACACACACACACACACACAC
>QEPC01003844.1:2353572-2371836 GCA_003113815.1 Sphenodon punctatus | reverse complement strand
GACCACCGAGAAGGGCTGCCCATCGAGCGCAATCATTTCCCCTCTACATCCTGCAGCTGCCAATGGACGTGCCAGCTGCCCCCACCCCAGCTCCTCCATGGTGTATTGACGCTTCCGGGCCTCAACTGACTGCTGCTGCTGCACCACTGACAGTGTTGATGGGAGGGGCAGAACATGGTGGCGACACAGCTCTCAGAGGGATGTGTGGCCGGCCCTGTCCAAAGCGGCCAAGGGTCTCTTATCCTGCCAACCAACGAGTGTCCCCAGAAAGCGGGTGTTCTCTATGGTGGGGGACATTTGCTCACCGCACCTCCTGAGACTGGGGGCCAAGTTGGTGGAGAAGTTGCTTTTCATCAAGGTCAACCTTCCGCTACTGGGATTCCATGAGCTACCCTTGGACATGGATTGATGGTGCACACACCATCCCATGCCAGGGGAAGTCTTGGGACGGGGCTCCTCCTCAATCTGGGCTGCTGCTGCTGAGGTGCTGTCCCTGACTTCTGGTGCTTATGCCACACTGCGTATCTGCTGCTGCAGCTGCCTGTACTGTACCATTGATTCTGCTACCAAGCAATCCAATCTCTGCCGCTGCTCCACCAATGCCTGGCAGCCTGCAATGCCCAGCGAAGTAGGGGTGCCAGGCCATCTACCAAGCCCCAAACCTTCCCAGCCTCTGCTGCTGCCGCTGGGTCTCCGATAGCCAGCCCTGGTACCATAGGCACCCCCAGGGGCCAAACGCCGATCCTGCCTGCCCAGGCAAGCCAGGGCACCAAGCACCAAGCCTTCTCAGTCTCTGATGCTACTGCTGCTTCTGTGTCTCTGATGACCTGCCATGCTGTCACAGACCCCCCCAGGGGTCCCTGGAGTGCCCCAAGCCTCCCAGTGGCACCAAATCTGTCAAACGTTCAGGGGGTCCGAACTCCACCAGACTGAACCCACAAACCTGAACTAGGTTTTTAGTCTGAACAGCTGAATGCCTGAACATCTGAACTCCATCCTGTTCGCACATCCCTACCCAACACACAGCATAATGTAGATTCCCATGAGGAGAGAGATGGGAGTAGAAGGAATGAGCCCTAAGCAGAGGAAAGCAGTAACTCTCTGACACTGGATGGCGCAAGAGATGTGACAACAATCCAGTGTGGAGAGGGAGCAGTGAGTCCCCCCACAAGTTCAGAGGATGCCCCAATGCCGACAGTGTGGAAGGACAGGTACTGGGTTGTACCCAAATGGGGCACTGGCTGAAGCATGGGGGCAGAGCTGGCAAGACACACATTGCTCCACATCCCTCTTCCCTGGCTGGGTCAAGCTATGGGAACGTGTTCTGTTCCTTGAACTGACCTGGACGGGCATGGCCCCTCTGCTCTGGGATGTGCAGCTGCTGAGATGACTGCACATTTGTTTATGCCATGTCTTGCGAATAGGGCTTTGTCATATTTAATAGTCTGTTGTTTTTTTCCTGCTACTACTAACTGTGTGTCTACCAGTAAGGAATACTCTCAGATCCTTCTCGGTCTTGTTAACTGCTTCTTTAAGAATGACTTGTGTGAGATTTTGGGACCCCTTCTCTCCTGTTCTGTTAACGAGCTTTGTCTCAGTCGGTATAAAACACTTCCGTTTAAACTCGAAATCATTTTATATGTACACATAGAAAATCTAAATTGGCTTTCTCCATGCTTTCATGTGATTAGCATATTTGCATACACATCAGATGCTTGCAGAAAACTAATTCCAAACAGTTCTGAACACAGTCAAAACAATTTTGTTTTCAACCGCAAGTGAAAAGTCATTGACATGTTTTTGGTAGGCAATGGAATCACAAAACTTGGATGGATGGTAAGTGAAGCTTCACAGTATGTGCGTGCCCTCTACTGGTTTGATTTAGAATTGGTTCAGTTAAGAACAGTTGTCTTGAAAAGAATTCACCTTATTCAAACTAAGAAGTACTTGATGTTCAAGGGTGCTCACTATTTATTATTATCATTATTATTATCATTATTATTAGCATTTATATAGCGCCAGTGATGTACCTGGTGCTTTACAAAAAATAAGATAGACATGGTCCCTGCCCAAGAGCTTACAATCTAAAGACAGTGGGAGGAGAGACAGGGAAGGGGGAACAGAGGAAGAGACATGTTCAATATTAATAGAACAACTCTTGGAATACCAAGGTGTTTCTGTGAAAAAGGCATTTAAGATATTTAAGATGTGTTAGCTGCAAACATTTCTACCTCATTAGTTAGCTCCTTTGGAAGAATTAGTACAAATTTGCTATTAGTACCACTGCTTACAAAGGGTTAAAAAAAAAAAAGACATGACAACAGCACACTTTGGCCTATTTTGTCCTGCTTTGTCCCGGACCTCACCTGCACGTGTGTGCAGGCGCTGCCAGATGTTGACCTGGGATTGCCCTGTGCCACATCAGCAGCTAGTCCAGGCTGTGACCTCAGAAAACTCCAAGTTCACAGTCTGGGCTAAGGCCTACTCCACCAGACCAAAGCAGACCACAGCGGACTAGCACGTTTGTGCCGGCCAGGTTAAGAGCTGCCATGACTAGCCATCATGGTCGAGCGAGGGGGCCATCTGGTCACATGTTCGTGCTTCTCCCTGCCCTCCCCAGACCATATGTGCATTGGGAAGGCACCAGGGCACATTTGTTCGGCAGCCCTGCCCATGTCCATGCATTGTGGTTTTCCTGGCCAGGTTGGGCTGCTGCTGCGCTGCCATTATATGTGTTTCCAGCCAAAGTCAAAGCTGTCTTATTTGGCATCTGCTTCCAGGGACGCACTTGCTGCAAAGGTTTTGGAAATGTTCACTGTTGCAATGTCGTCGTTTGGATCAGCACTCCCTCAGAGTAGTCAATCACTCTGACTGTGCTCCCCAAGGAATGGTTGAGACTTCAGTGAGTACAGTAAAAGTGACTGCACGCTCCTCTCCACACAAATGGAAACAGTCTTCATATGTTCCCATCCATGTGCCTGAAAAGCTTTGTAGAACTTTTGTGATTCATTTATGATCAAGGTTTAGATCCTACCTGGCGTAAATTGATTAAACTTCATTGACTTACATGAGCAATGCTGACTCCCACCGACCTGGCCCCAGGTTTATCTTAACACTCCATACTGTGAAACCTTTTGAGAGGGGGTTTGTCAATATGGTAGTAACGCAAAGGTCAATGACCATCTAGTCCAAGCGCCTGCTTTGATATGGAACACCTACATATACAACATCCCTGACAGATGGCTGCCTAGACTCTTTTGAAAACATCCAGCAACAGGGAGCCTACAACCTCCCTAGGTGACTTGTTCCATTCTTGAATAGCTTTTACTCTTAAGTAGGGGTGTTCATGTCATTTTTGTTATTACAATAACAATAATGAAAATTGTTGTTTTCATTATTGTTATTGCAACAATGAAAATGACAAATAATAATAATGAAAATAGAAACAAAAACAACATTTTGTTTTTGAAATAAAGGGAAAACACTGAAAGGTATTTCTGGCTATAACATTTTGTTTCTTATTCAATTCTAATGAAACTTGGGGAGGTTGTTTCCTGAATGGAGTGCACTATGTGTACCAAGTTTCAAAATGACTAGATAAAGGAAACTGATGTAAGAAGCAATAGAATATTGTGAGTTTATGAAAAGCTTCATACACATTCATGGTTACATCTACTTTATCTTCCATATAATTTGCAAGAAACCTCTGGATATTATGTTCCTGCACAATCTTAACACTCCTTCTAATTTTCACAAAGATTGGATAAAGGGTCCTGATGGTATAAGACATTAACTTGAAAATACATTTTCAGCTGTAACATGTTTATATTCCATCCTGTTTGCAGGATATTTGGCAGGAATGTATAATGTACCTTCCCTGTCATCTCTGACTAACTTCAGGTCAATTTGATAAAGGGACCCAATTTTATAAGCAATTTATATTGTCCCCTTGAAGACCATTATTCAGATAAATAGCAGCACATGCAGTGCCAGTTAGAGGTAGGCACCAGGCATAGAAGGGGGAGAGAGGCTGTAGGAGGGAGGAAGTGGACTGACAGACACATTCACTGACAGACTGACAGACACATTCATTGGCCAATTACTGCATGCTTCCAGCTTTACAGGACCAATCAGTAGTGGCTTTGAGGCGGGCATAGGGGGAAGCCCTGAAGCTTAGAAGAAAGCATATAAGGAACATAACTGGGACTTTGGGGATAGCATCCCAAAAATAAGGAGACATAGTTTACACATCCAGGGTGGCCAATTATCATCACAATCACATCCTGCAGCACTGTGACAGAGGACATCAGAGAATCTCTATTGACTTTTTCCTAAACAGATGCTTCTGAGTTCCCAGCAAAAAGTGGGGTAGAGAAGCTGTGATGGTCACAGCACAGAATGATGATATTTGGTTGACATTTCTGCTGGCCAATTGACATCACAAACCGATCTTCTACCACAGTGACATGTAAGAGAATCCCTGGCATAGGCTCCTTCTTTGCATATGCTGTGCAGGCATATAAAATTGGGAGCCTTTATCACATCTTTCTGATATTTAGCAGAGATGATCATGAAGTGTGATATACAGCCCTGCCAAATTTCATGTACACTGGTTGAACTACAAAGATGTTACAGTCAGACATATATTTATAAGTTAATTGCTTATACCACCAGGACACTTTATCCAATGCTTCTGAAAGTTGGCAGAGATAGTAAATATGGGAAGGGGTATAATCCTGCCAAGCTTAATCTACATAAAATGTGAGACAAAGAAGTTACAGTTAAGAATGTATATGAAGTTTTTTGCAAAATAATATAATTCAACTGCTTCTAAAATTGGATTCCTTTATCCAATTGTTTTCTAATTTGGTACACTTAATGCCTTACATTGGAGGTAAGTCCTGCAAGAGTCAGCCCAATATAATAAAAAACAAAAAAGGTACAGCTGAAAATGTGTTTTCCATTGAAACCAATGGAAAACGAAAGCAAAACAGAAAACAATTTGATATTTATGAAAACAAAAACGACAGATTTAAATAAAGAAAATGAAAAAATGAAAATGAAAACGACATGGTCCCCGGGTGCACACCTCTACTGTTAAGTAGTTTCCCCAGAGATTTAACCAAAATCTACCTTCTTGGAATTGGAGCCCATTATTCTAGTCTTGGCCTCTGTGGCAATGGAGAACAGTTTCTTGCCATCTTCTGTGTGGCAGCCCTTAAGTCTCCTTTGAATCGTCTTTTCTCTAGGTTAAACATACCTAGTCACTTCAGCTTCAGGGTTAACTTCAGCATGGAGATGGGGAGAAATGCAGACTCTGGTCACTTTCAGACCTATCCCCCCTTCCCGCTGCGCATATTTTGACTGCGGAAGGGAATGTGCAGCCAGGATACGTGCAGGGTGCCACCGGTCTGAAAGTCCCCCCCCACACGTGACTTTGCTGGCAGAGACGCGCAGGGATGCAGAGCAGAAAATCTAGCTCTGCATCCCTATGCGTGTCTGCCAGCAAAGCTGGGGCGGGGGCGGGCGGCTTTAAGACCGGCTGATCCCCGTGCATATCCTGGCTGCGCGTTCCCTCCCACAGCCAGAATACGCATTGGGGGGGGGGGGGGGGCTGAAAGCGGCCTATGAAGAATACATATGAGAGTTACCTTCCAGAGTTTCTTGCCATCAGCACAGCAGTATCATGTGTAGCAGGATGCTACTACAACCCTGTGTCATTCAACTGTACTTTACCCTTATGTTTATTCATAAGGGTGTGCATATGTGTTCCGTGGGAGTGCACACACACACACACGCTGCAGCATGTACACAAGATGCACCCATTCATGAATGCCCAGATGTCGGGGTGTTTATGCATGTGTGCCACCCGTGTAAAAAGGGCCTATATTAGAGTGGTTCTTAATGCTTTTCAAAGGAATTCACCAGTCATACTTGAGAGGCTTTGGGTAACCCTGACAGACATGCAAGATATAAATGTGTGTTACACCTACTCTGAACACAAGAGAAGTGCTCTTACTGAATATTAAATGGCATCTATTTATAACACACTTACTCTTTTTTTTCTCTGTGTTGTCTGCACTGTACTTTGAGTTAGAGAGACTCAGGGCCAGCTCATACAAAATGTTCTTTCCCTGGAGGTAATTCCACTGAGTTCTTTCATGTAACTGTACAGTTCCTGCCCAGAGACTGTTGTGTGTACAGCACTCAACTCCTGAGGGTAAGTCATTACATGCTAACTGTTCATTGACTGCTTTCACTGAATTACAGTCACCAGGAGGTCATTTGACCCCCAAACTAGGAGCAGCCATGCAAACAGCTATATCCTGATGACATGGAATGTGTCACGTGAACACAACCTATAAGAAATGTTTGTCAATAAGGTATTTATTCATGCTGAACAGTATAATATAAATTCCCTGTGAATTAGACTGACAATGGTAACTGTAAATCATATCCATCCACACTCCTTTTAACACTGTGGAACCACAGTATCAGCAAGATGTTAAAAACCTACACTCCACTGACCCTGTCAGCTGAGTGTTCAAGTTTCTGTAGGAAATAGGAATGTTCTATGGGGACTTCTGTCTCTGATTCAGAGGAAAGTAAAAGCTTCCTTATGCACTGTTCTGCTGAATTTAAATGGGTCAAAACCTCATGCTGGCACAAAAGCTATTTTTAAAGTTAATACAGCTCAGACCTGGATTAGTGAGTGCACATCCCTTAACCGTGCATAAGCTCACGATGGTCTGGCAGGAAATCATTTGCCCTCAGCAAGCACATGTGAGAAGCATTCTTCTGTGTCAGTGCCCATGGCCACCTGTTTGGATGGCCTAGTGCCCTCTCTCACACAAGTTTTGAGCTTTTGTCCTAGGGAATGCATGACAAGTGAGCAAGGGCTTAGATCTGTTCCTAGTATAATATTATGAGTACATTTTTCAATCAGAAACACTAGCAATAGTACTAATTATGCAAAAACAATTATGCAATTATGCAATAACAAAGTAACTGGAATACCAAGAGGCTCAAAATGACTAGTCAGGTAAACACAAACCAAAACCACTGGTGACTGCTGCCCCAGTTCAGGGCAAAGTGTGGTGAACATCCGGCGGTCACTGAACAGAAGTGTTGGTGGTTGTGGCCCCGGTGTGCATGTGTGTGGCTAAGCATGGTGTCGTCTTCATGGGGCTCTTTACCAGGTGTGATCTCGGAAAATCACGAGGAACAGTCAGTGGTAAATGCTTTCATGGTTCGGGAAAAAGTGTGGTAAGGCACACCAACATATCTGTTCTGGGTGGTGGCTGTTAACCCAGATTGGGTCTAAGCATGGTAGCATCACTTCTGAAAATACCTTTTACCTCCACATCACACCTGAGGGGACATTCACCAAATCAATATTAGGGTAATTTTAATCACCCATTATTACTGTGCCTTCTCCATGCAGAATTAAATTTGGCTTCCATGTTTGCTTCATCAGAAATTCATACTGCACCATGTTAACTTCTGGCCATTTCAGGGGCCTCTGGCATTGTTCACCTCAATCTCTCTTGATTCATACTGTGGTTAAGCTGAGGCCTGTAAATCATAAAACTGTTTTGGCAAGCCTGAACCACTCCTCCCTCCATGTATTCCTCAAGAAGTGTGAGGTCAACTGTCCTGTGTTGTTTCATGTTCCTCCCCCCTCCCCATTTTTTTTAAATGGAGGTTTTTATCATTTCATCATCAGGGGTCCTTTCGACCCCAATGGGAAAATTAAAGTCAATGGGAAAATTCAAGCACTATGCGCCTTTTGCACTGGGGGTCATGTTGACACCTTGCACATATATTCTTAAAATGCATGTGTCTTTTAAAGAAATGCATCTTAACCCAGCACCTGCCCTCCTAATTACAACCCTCAATGAGGGTGAAGAACAAAATGTAGACTTAGTTTGAGTTCACAAAGGTCATTGGTGGTGTGTTTAGGAAAATATCACCATAAAATTCTTTGGAGGGGTTACCTTGACCCCCAGTGAAAGGTCAACTTGTCAACTTCTATTGTTCCTTATCTTTATACAGCAGTTAAGACCTATTTAGAGTGAACTCTTGACACTGTTTTTTTATCACAGCCATTAGCAGCTTTGTGTTTGAAAATATCTATTCATTTTGCATGGGGGTGTGTGTGTTGATGACCCCTGCATTTACTGTGAGGTTTGGCGCTCACTTGAAAAGCCTTATCTTTACATAGGAATTACACAGCAATTAAGACCTATTTAGAGTGAACTCTTGACACTGTTTTTTTATCACAGCCATTAGCAGCTTTGTGTTGGAAAAATACCTATTCATTCTGCATGGGGGTGTTGATGACCCCTACATTTACTGTGAGCTTTGGAGCTCACTTTAAAACAATGAAGCCCCGCAACCTGTATTTTTCATTAATGTTCTCTTTGCCCTATTATTTTTTGAAAGGTTTCCCACTTAAAGAGGCTAAAACCCTGGTAAAAACCAGGATAAAAGATATAGATGGGCAAACCTCTAGGGCATTAGTACCCCTAATAAGGACATCCCCCTGGTATCAATATTTGATTCCTGGAGGGGAGGGGGCAAATTATATAAAAGATGATCTGCCCTTCCAGCACAAACGGGCGTTTTTTGCTGTCCGTTTACAGATCATGCCTTCAGCAGTACTGGAGGGGAAGTTCCAGGGTGTCCTTTATTTGGACAGAATTTGTCCCTGTTGTTCTTCTGGTGTTGAGGAACTTATCCATTATCTTTTTGTATGTCCCCTGTATTCCCACATGCATAGTAGGCTATGGAGCAGGGTGAAAATTCCTCCAAATCTAACTGATGGGCAAATAATTAAGTTTGTTGGCTGACAGAAACCATCAGCTTACAAATATACTGGCATGTTTTGCCCATTTAATGGAAATGACCAGGAAAAGGAAATTGGCTCTCGTAGACTAATTTTGAACAGATTGGAATGATATCTTGTCCCCTTTCTCCTTCCTTGATAGAATGAATGATGTAATGTATAGGGATGAATAATAATCTCTGTAGTTGAATTTAAGTCCCATTGAAGGATTGTATTAGTTTTATTCATTTTATTTTATATTATAATGTAGGTTTGTATATTTTGTGTAAATATTTTGTCATGGCTTATGGCCAACACAATAAAGTTTGATTTGATTTGATTTGATTAATGTTCTCTAAAATTGGCATACCTGGCCATCCTACTGTGAACTTAAGACTTTTGAGCTGGCTCCTCCTCTCCTTTTCTGGGATTGGAGGGGGTCAACATGACCCCCTGTACCCCAGAAGTAGCGGGGGCTTAAAGCCCCAAGGACAGCGGCGGAGCCACAGAAGCCTGCAGGGAGAACACCGAAACTGACCACCTACCTGCTGTAGCTGTTGTGGGGGGGCTCTGGAGCTCCGCTTGCTNTGTTATGCTAATAAACTGTCATTTTTTTTCTTAATCTGGAGTCCATTTCAAATCAATCACATTCATTATTTTTCAGCTATTTATTAATGGGGGTCCTTTCAACCACCAATACAGTTATTAGTCAGTCAGTTTCTCAGGCTCAGGAGGGTTAAAATTAAAGAGAGGGAACTACCATACAATGGAATGAGATTATTTCTAAAAGGAAATGGTAAACATAATCCATTTTGTCCTGCAGTGATGACTTTTCCTCTGTTGAAATAAAATTCTGGATGCACTAAAATAATTTCCCTTGTTAGAACACAAACTTTATATATAGGATCAAAGCAGTTTATTCTTGTATTTCTACTGCCAGCTGTTGACTGCAACAACAATCAGTCACAGGGAATTACTCCAGGGGCCACAGTATGCCCACTCAGCCACCACACATCCCATCCACCCACCATGGTTGTGGGTGCTCATCCGACACTCTAGACTGGTGCCCATGTCTCTGTTGAATAGGACAACAGCCAGACAGACACAGAGCTGTTCTGTGGGTCCATCCAGCAGACAGGCAGCAGTTCCATGTTCAGTTATTGCCCTAGGTTTAGCTGGCTGACTCACTCCATGCTCTAGGATGTTCCAGAGTGCCGGTGGCAGGGCTGCCCCAGAGCATCCACAACCTGTCCCACTTTCAACATCTTTCAGTAGTGCAAGAGAAGAAGAGAGAGCACAAGGGGCTAGGAACAGAATTCGAATACAGATGCAACTACAACAAAGAACAAACACAGAGTGAGGAGGAGAGAAGTTCCTCTGCCCAACTTCCTGTGGCTCCCAGTAGGCCTTAAACATTGACTGATAATCAGTTGGGAAGCTGGGGGTAGGATTAGAGGAATGGGACAGTGATACAGCTGGAAATGGATGTGGCATACCAAGGACTGGGAGAACACAGGAGGAGACATGGGGAGGAGGGAACCATATTGAAATCAGGCCTGAATGGTGGTGCCAGCAGCTGGAGCAGCGCTTCACACCCCTGGGACCAGGGTTTTGAGACTCAGGGCCTGAAACATTCAGGACTACATTTTATTATTTATTTATTATTTAGGGATGTGCAAACAGAACGCGGTTTGGATGTTTGGCCATTTGGTTGTTCAGTTTGAAAACCGAGTTTGGGTTCGGTTGTTTGGTTTGGCAGAGTTCGGTTCGGCCGAATATGGCTGAACATTCGAAAATCGGTACCGATATTGATACCGAATTTGAAGATTTTTTCGGTATCGGTATCATTTGGCCCTGAGATCACCCCTGGTCGCCACCCCTGGTGCCAGGAAGTCTGCTCCTCAGCTGCCTCCCCCTTCCAGTCATGTTTTCCCTGCCTGAACGGGCCTTCCAGTCACATTTTTCCTGCCCCCAAACTCACCCGAACATGACCGAACTGTTTGGACGTTTCCGAGTTTGGTTCGGACATTTGGTTCGGTCGTCCGAACAGACCGAGTTCAGTCTAAACTCCGAACATCCGAACCGCGTTCGCACATATCTATTATTATTATTATTATTTATTTATTTATTATTAAATTTTATATGCCACCCCCTTCTGCTATAAGCATCTCGAGATGGCTAACAACATTTTAAAACACATAACTAAAAAACAGTTAAAACACCATAAAATCCCCAGATTAAAATAATCCATACCCATTTTACACCTAAATTTCAGTTCTTTAAGGAAAGCATTTACTACCTTACCTTTTCAAGCCTTCCACTCTGCTTTTCTAGAAGCTCATTATAAAGGAACAAAGAGAAAGAACTCCAGAAATGCCCCTGCAGAGTTGGAAATCTGGAGGATGTACCATATTACCTACTAGAATGTTTTTTTATGAAAAATTGAGAAACACATGGATTCTGCCACTATTGTCTTAAAAAAAAATTTTTTTATACCACAGCTCAAAAGCTTGAATTGCTGTTGAATAACAGAAACCTGGAGTGTATTAACAGGGTTGCCATTTTTGCTCGGCATGCAGCCAAAAATAGGGGAAACTATGATTGATTGCATGTATATGGTTTTATACCGATTTCTAATTCTATTTCAGTGTTCTTACATAATAAAAATAATATCTGTTGAGGCCTGTTCCTTTTTGAGATGTTGTTAATGTTTTACTGTACTTTGGTACTCCATAATGGCTTGATTACTAATTGGAAATAAAATTGACTTGACTAGACCTGGGGAGGAGGGATGCTGACGTTACACAGCTGTAGGAGGGAAGCATCCATTTATTGCTATTTATTCAGTGTCATCTTCTACTGTGTTCACAGGTGGTCAGGAGAGCAAGGGGAAGCAACAGGAAAAGCCCAGGGACACAATGGCACTGGGCAGGAACAGTACGGGCAGCAAGTTGGTGGGAAGGCACCATGGCAGATTTGTGTGGGGCTGGAAACCAAACTGGCAGGTGTGGAGGGCAGGGGTAACATTAGGTGCTGAGCCATTAAGCACAATGGGCAGGGACAAAACACTGGGGCAGAAGATGGGAATGGAGAAGGCCAAACTAATGGCTTTCCATGTTGCCTTGCTACGGGTCTTACCACCTCAACAGGCACAGGCTAAGGTGACAACAACAAGCTTCCAGTGGAACTAGGACCTGCAGGCACACAACTGATGGTGCAGGGAGAATATGGCCATTGGCGAGGGAGCTGTTGGTGGAGAGAATGCAGCAAGTGGACAAAATCTGGGACACATTCAGGGGAGGGCCCAGGAGTATAGGCTGTTTCTGCAGCAGTACGCCACAGAACTGCTGCAGAGGCCCACCTGGAATGCCAGCAGGAGGACAAACAAGGTGCTCACCTCTGAAAGCACTTGGAACACTCAGACAACATGCTGGAGAGGGCCAGTGAGAAGATGGGAGATCTTCTCTCCCAGACTCTGGAGATCCAGTGCTCCCTTGTGCAGCATGTAGCTATCACAAGTGCAACAAGAGTTCCCCAGGGCAGGTGTCATTTACCACCACCACCACCCCCTTCTGACAGGTCATGATGCCCCTGCTGGATCTCCACTGTCTGCCCTGCTTTCTCCAGCAGTCAACCCTGAGAGACCAGCAACTGAGCCCACCTGCAGCCACATAATCTATCTGCCCTGGTCCATGCTGCCCCCCCCCCTCCACCAGCCTCAGGACAAGCACCCTGCCTCCTCCCACACATCCTCAACCAGCACCCATGGATCCCCAGGAGGAGGGAAATGATGAGGAGAATGCCCACGCCCACACAAGTGAGGCTGCCCAGTTGCAGCCAAAAGAACTAAGAGACATAGAACTAAAGGCACTTTCAGACATTCCACCTCCCCGCACATATTCTGGCTGCAGGAGGGAATGTGCATCCAGGATATGCGCGAGGATCGGCTGGTCTGAAAGCCTCCCCCCTCCCCACAGTTTTGCTGGCAGACACGCACAGGGATGCAGAGCAGGAGATGGAGCTCTGCATCCCTGCACACGTCTGCCAGCAAAGTCATGCCAGGGGGTGGGGGGGCTTTCAGACTGGCCAATCCCCGCGCATATCCTGGTTGCGCATTCCTTCCTACAGCCAGAATATGTGCTCGTGGGGTGTGTGTGTGTGTGGTGTCTGAAAGTGGTCTAAGAGACATATGCCAAAATAAATGAATGCATAGACAGTAAACTAATTACACTGTACAGTGTAAGTGAAATTCCATTAATTCCCAACATTTTTTACTGTTCCTAGCGTGGAATAAACTTCTTGTATTTTTGTTCCTAGCGTGGAATAAACTTCTTGTATTTTTTCAAATCATGGTTTCTGTGCATATTCCAGGAAAGGTGGGAGGCTTGGGAGAGTGAGGGCAGTGGATAATGGCAGTATGCCATCACTAGAAGCTGCTGTGACTGCATGGGGATTGCAGGGACTGGCCTGCCCCCTGGAGTCCTAACTCGGAAGAAGGATTCTTTTTCCCATGGCCATGAGTCACGGTAAGGGGCAGGATGCTGGTGGTGGTGGGTGTAGCCAGAGCTGGGCAAAACACCACCTGCCGTGTGTTAGATTTCATGGGCTAAACTTGTGAGTGGTAACTGAATGAGAGCAGCCTGAATGGCCAAAAAATACACACCAGGGACTGCCCGTTTATTAGGCTGTACACTCTAAACATGTGAGTGGGGGCTGCATACACTGAGCATGGACTCCAGTGGGCTAACATCTCAGTTGTTAACACTGGACATTTTTAGACACACATTACAATTCCAGATGTTTCAGTCTTCTGGGTTTACAAGTCCACAAGTAAGTTCCGGATTCACCGTCAAAACTATCTAAAGGACAGCTGGCATAGTAGGGCGGATCTGGAAATTGCCAAACTGGGTCTATCTAGAGACATCCTGTCCCCATTAGGCAAGAAGGGGGAGGGTCGCTTAATCACCCAGAGAATTAACGATCAGACCCTACAATTAGAATCTACAGTGTTGGCCTCCCTTTGTGGTGTGCCAGAGTATTTCATTTAAAAAGCGTCTGCGACTTATTTAATGAACTGGGAGTCTTGGTCTTTGAGAAGAGCCTTTGTATTAATGAGGTTTTATGCTTTTCCCTCTGCAATGATATCAGGAAGATACAAGAATATTCCTCACCAGGAAAGAGTTTGTGTTTTTTGTGAGGGAGGTATCCCGAAGACGAAAGATCATATTATCTTGTATTGCCCAGCTTATTCTGAGCTGAGGGAGAAATATGGCTTTCCCTCTATTGTTAGCCAACCCTTGGGGTTGTGTGATAAGCTCCGACTGTGTTTACTTCTGGAGGCAAACGGTTTACCCTCCAAAGCGGTAGCAACCTTCTGCTTGTGGGTGTTGCTGTTTAAGCTGGATAAATGAATAAGGTTAATTTGATTGTGGTCATGGGTTTATCTTATTTTATACTTGTTTGTATCTCATTGTATTTGGTCTTGATGTATTGACATTGTTTGTTGATATAGATTGGTTTTAATAGCTTGATTACTTTTATTCTGATGTATGATTGTTAAAGCCCAGGTGGCTAGCAAATAAAATCATTACTTACTTACTTACTTACTGAGTGATTTAGACACACAGAAAATTCTGGATGTTATAGCAAACATCCAGGAGAAATGTGTGTCTAAAAACACCCACTATTACAATTTGGGACCAACATGACAAACACCCTTCATTATGGGTTTCATTATGGCTAACTTGTTCAATCTGGGAATATTAACCACGATGTAAAATATCTCCAGCAGGTACAAAATGCAACAGCCTGTCTGCTAACTAAGACAAGTCACCCTGATGCAGGCATGTTGAGAGAAATGTGAGGGCCTCTATGGGTGTTTTCAAACGTGATGCTACCACGACTGGTGGTCATGCTTTACCATGGCGTGGCCACCGATGGTGGTGTCGCATTTGTTCCTGCCCACCAAATGTTTACCGCAGTTGAGAACAAAAAAGTCTCAGATCATGGCAGGATTCATTCCGTGTTGTGATCTGTCCCTGCCAACCCACAGTGTGAAGTTAGCCCTGCCACGGTGCAGGGAAGCCATCCCTGAACCAGGGTAGAGCGGGCTATCATGCATGATGGCCCGCTCTACCTAACTCTGGCTTGTGGCCGGAGCTTTTCAGCCTCATAGGCCGCTGCAGCCACCTGCCAGGGAAGGGGGATGGAATGCGCTGAACAGCATGGGGGGTGGGGATGGGTGGACCATGTGTTCACGTCCCCCTGCCCGCTCCTCACTCACTCCCCACTTTCCGCTGCCGGCATGTTTTTTGGTGGCGGGGACAGATCCTGCCTGGGGTGAGGGCTCTCACCCTGGGTAGGATCAGTGCGTGGTGGTGTTCAGCACCATCCCATCTAAAAATATCCTATGTTGTTGGCTAGGGATCCTCCTTCTTCTTGCACCACCCAGTGGTTGATACCAGATATGGCAGTATTTTATTTGCACAGAAGTTACTTGCAATTTTACTCCCCTGATTATTATTTAAATTTCTACAAGAAAAAATTTATTATAATTCTTGCTCCTCTCTCTCCCTCCTCAGTCATAAGACCCATTCTATGCACTGACTTCTCACTGAATTTAGAAGTCAATTTAAGTTCTGTATTTACATTCAAAGTCCACCATGATCTAGCTACCTAACCTGTTTTTTTTCTCCTACACCCCATGTAACACATGACCTCCCTCAATGGAGGCATTTTACTGAATACTAGACCTGAAATGAGAAGAAATTTTGCTTCTCAAAAAAGGTTTTGTTAGTTCACATACTAGGGCTGAGATCTTGGTTTTGGTATAAACAAATGAACTATTTAAAATAAAATGATGTTTTTAAAGTCACTGTGAGGTGTAGGGAGCCTCTGCTTCTTCTGTTTCCCTGCCCCAGAAAGCGCAGGAGCCTCTTCTGCTCAGAGGGGCCAAACATCTGCTTACCCGACAGCATGCCACACTCGCAACTTGGGGTGTGGGGAACCAAGGAGCCTTCCTGACCCTTGTCCAGGCAGTGTGGGGCATCATGACTATAAGTCTCAGCAGCTTTTGTGCTGGCTGGTGTGCAAAGGCTGCTGGGGTATATAGGTGGCTGGTGCTTTTGAGCAGGAGCAGGTTTGTTTAAATCACATGCTAATCTTAACAGCCTCCCATAACAATATCCAATGCTACAGTAAAGGCTGCTTGGGCTTGTAGTCCTGACCGCTGTGACTCCCAGCTTGGTGCACTGGCCGTCAAGCTGATCTTTGGGGCTGGGTGCCCCCCCGAGCAGAAGACGCTCCTGTGCTGCCTTGGCCAGGGCCAAGGCCAGCTGGTTCCTCAGACTCCTTGAGCTTTCAGAACTGTGAAATTAACAAACCGACTATGCAGAGCTTGCAGCTGCTCCTGGGTTCAGCAGTGGCCATTTGATCTTCGGACCAGGTGCTCCCCTCAGAAGAAGTGGAGGTTTCCCTGCCCCTGAGACTGAGGCTATGGGTAATTTCAGATGTTACGGGCCTCCCTCTTACCACAGTCAATCCCCTGTGGTGGAGGAGAGGCCCGTAACATCTAAAGGATTCCCGCCAGAGGTTCACCCGAGTGAACCTCTGGCGGGAATCAGATTAACCACGATTCTGGAGGTGAGACCAGCCTCACCTCCAGAATCGTGGTTAGCACAACCATGATCTGGGATGGGGCTGGCAGTGGCCACAGTGCACGCCTGGCCACCAGCCCTGGCCCGTAGTGTGGTCCCGGCCACGATCCGGGATCGGGCGCAGCGGCTGGGTTGGCCGCTGCACCCACCCATCTCCTGGAGGGAGGGCAACTGGGGGACCCGGGGGGGAGGGCGGTGCGGCCGCACGTTGCACCACACAGCCCCTCCCCTCCCCAATCCCCGAGCTGAATCAGACCAGCATGTCTAAAGGACGGACGGCCTGATTCTGGACCAGGATTCAAAACGGATCCCAGGCCATGGTAAAAGAGAGGCCTGTCACGTCTGAAATCAGCCCGTGTTGAGCCCCCTGCAACTCACTACAAGTTTATTATTATTTTATTTTTTTTAAATTCAAAATTGTTGTTTTTTAACAAGAATCACAGTGAGATGCTGCCAATTCTCGGTTTGTTCTTGGTCATTAGGACAAATCAGGAACGAGCATTCTCATCCAGAATGGTGGGGAAAAGTGTACTCGAGTTTCAGCCCTACTGAATAACTGAAACTGTTGATTAGTAGGAGAGCACTTCAAGAAGATGGGAGACAGGACTTTCACAGTTAGAAATGATATGGAACTTATTTCAAGGTGAGGTAAGAATGACTGCTATCATCAAGCATGAAATGTCAAACACATTTCTTTGATAGTTTCAGTGAAATTAGCTCACACAAGAAGAGCCCACCCTCTCATAAAGAAATCACTGTCTGTTCCTGCAGAATGTCAAGGAAGAGCAAGAAATTATTTTGTTTCACTTTTAAATTTGGGAAAGGGAGCAAATGCTATGATGATGAGAGCTTGGTGGGTACATAGTAACATAAATTGGAGATACTTTTTATTCTAAGTGCAAGTGACCTGAAAACCAGACCTGTTTGGATTTAATGATGGATCCATTCTTTTCCACATTTATAGCACAAATTTCTACAATTCCTATTCAGACTACTCAAAGTATTTCTCTGAAAACTGTGTGATATAATCTTGGTCAGACAGAACTTTTTCAATTTAGGTCAGTGCTACATCTGCTCAAAGAGAATTACTTCCGTAGTTTAGCTCTGAGAGTTAGTGATTAGATGTATTTATGTATTAACATCAGCAGATTTTTCCTCGAACTAGCCTACTGAATTCACCACTCTAGATAATCAGTGTTTGCTGATAGAAAAAGTAGCTGATCTCTGCTCATTGGTTTCATTCCATTCAACTTCTCGGTGGCTGCACCAAGGCTGTGGAACTCCCTCCTGGTGGAGACCCGGGTGGGCCTGCACCTCTCCTCTTTTCAATGCCAATGCAAGACCGGGCTGTTCCACCAGGCCTTTGGCGAGGGAGATGGATGAGGGTGGGTTTTTATTCTAAAGGTGGAGTATTTATTTTTGTTTGGGTTTTTATGTCTCTTTTACATCTCTCCCTTCCCCCTTTTTTTCCTACCCCTCTTTTTTGAGGGGATGTTTTCTCCCATTTCCCCCCCTTTTTATACAGTTTTATGTTTATACTGATTACATATTTTATATTTTTATATATTGTAAGCCGCCCCAAGGTGCCTAGGCAGAAGGGGCGGGATATTAAATATTTTAATTAATTAAACTTCAGAATTAAATCATTAAATTTAATGATTTAAATTTCCTCCCTCCTCAAACCTCCCTGTCCTCCCCCTCCTTCTTCCCTTTCTGCTCAGGATCTTGCCTCCTTCTTCACCTCCAAGATAGACAAGATCCGCCTCAACATCACTTCCCACT